>JACBKR010000883.1:0-49028 GCA_014218235.1 Colocasia esculenta
AGCCGCGTTTAACTTCATTAAATGCGTCCCCTCTGTCCGACACCAAACAGAAACCCGTGCCACGTGCCACAGAGGCGGTTCCTGGAATCGCATCCGGCATGTACGACGAGTTCAAATTGCATCGCCTACCTATGTCGCGATTCCAAACAGTGAACCAGCAGTGCAAATGGGCTGGCATATCTGGCCCACACTGCTCACTCTGTGCTCAGAAAACCCAAACACAGCCCATTGACCTTCCTTGGTCAAGAGCACCAGACATAGACCCGATAAACTAGGATCTGAACGACCGTACTGTTACACTGGAACTGTAGGAACTCTCTCAACACCCTCCGGAACCTTCCTGAGGAGCCGGAGCGTCGCAGTGCTGAGTGACAATCTGTGCCACCCCTCAAGAAAATGGGTTCAGTCAAATCCCTGAGCTGCTTGAGGAGGAGGTGGTGGCAGTACAAAACCATTGTGTGCGTCCTGCAGTCCAGGTTGAGTCTTATGTGGTGGAGGGGCATCTCTAGCTTCTTGCTGAGGTGCCTGCTCTGCCACGTCCTCAACACGACGTCGCCTAGGTGCCACAATGGATCTACACAGGACATGCACACACACAATACACAAAATGACTCCGGTCCGCTTGCTGCTACTGTACTCTTCATGCTCTGAGTTATCTTGGAACATTTTTTTATATATCTCGACAGATCAGGCTCTGATACCAACTGTAATGACCCAGGATCTGAATTACCAGTTACCAACCAGTAACCCGAATCATGACCTGCCACCCACGAGCCGAAGCCCGGAAGGGTAAGAAGAGAACGTCTGAGGAGAATATAAAAGAAAATGTACACACCACGAAGTTTAAACATTTCATTATATAATATTTCAGATTAGTACAACTCAGAGCCGATAACAATATAAGTAAAGAGTACAGTGAGTACAAAAAACTAAGTACCACTCACAATAGCTAAGCTGGGACCAGCACCGGAGTGACCAGGCTCCTCTACACCCGGAGCCGACGACGAACCACCTGAAAGGGAAGGGAGTGAGTCTCAAGAAGAGACCCAGTAGGGACACTAACCCCCACCGGTAACAGTACTACTAACAGTGCAGAAAGTAAAGTAACAGTAAATAAACACACTGCACAACACAAAAACCGGTGGCGTAGTACGCAACTCCTCGCAGGAGTGCGCTGAGAAACTGGAACCTCGCAGGCTCAACAACAACAAGCACACACACACACACACACACACACACACACACACACACACACACACACACACACACCACACACACACACACACACACACACAAGGTAGGACTAGCTAGGGTCTATGGCTTGGCGCCTCGACACCACATTGTCCTCCGACCCTAGCCATGTGTGCACACTCTCAGACGCTCTCCCTTGCGTCTGGTCCTCGACCGATTTTCCCCTATGCCAGACTCAAACGGTGGAGAAGGGGCCCCACGGAAACCGGCTCGTAACCACCACAAAGGGCACGTAGTGGACGGAGTCGCACTCAACGCCCAGGCTCATCGGTGGAATAGCTCAACGCCAGTCATCCAGACGGAGCCTTCACCTCAACGTCTGGGAAAACACAACACAAGCACGGAAGAACACGGCACAAGCACAGACGAAGACGGTCTCAACATCCGGCACACCGTGCCAACAGGCGGACACTGCGTGTCGACGCCTTACACCGCGGAAAAGGGAGCTCAGCCTGCTGGGACCTACCTGTGGGTTGACGGCAACATCGATTGCCGTCAACCAAGAAATAGACGGCAGCATCGATTGCCGTCAACAGGGGGTAGACGACAACACCTTGGCCGTCTACAAAAAGTAGACGGCCACATGCTGGCCATTTACCTCAAGTCGACGGCAAGGTATGATGCCGTCGAGTTCCTCCCTGAAGAGCTTGACGTCAACCGATGTTGACGTCAATTTCTTCAGCTTCCAGCAGCTGAAACAGCCCCAGGCCGATCCCAAGGGTGATCTAGCCCAAAAACCGGCAGTCGGATGAAGGGAAACACTTTCCCTCATCACAATACTCTACCAAGAAACCAGAAAACATCGACCCATCGCTTGGATCGGCGAATTCACCCCAAAACCTCACATGGGTAAACCCTCCCTAAAACCACGATTTCATGCCAAAACACACTCATACAATCATGGCATTCCATCACAGGAGAGTTAAGGGGCAGTATCCCTACCTCAAAACGCAATAAACCTCCCAAGAATCCTCAAATCGCGCCAATCACCTCGGAGCCTTACCCACGAGAACCACCGTTCAATCCTCCGTTTCTCACCCAATCTGTCACCGCCACGAGCACCACGGCCTCCCGTCGACCGCCGGAAGAAGTGGAGAAGGTGAGGGGTTAAGGTGGTGGGAAGGAGAGGGAGAGAAGTGAGGGGAAAGGGCCCTCGGGTCGCCCCTAAAAACATAGGCTGGGCAGGTTGACGTCAACATCTATTGCTGTTAGCTTGCACCGACAATCCTTGACGTCAAAGTCGCCTGCCGTCACGTTCAAGTACGAAAAACTCTAGAAACTTCGATAGACGTCAACATCACCTGACGTCACGACCCAGTCGACGGCAGCATTCTTGCCGTCAACCCAACTGTGACGTCAACACTATGGATGTCAACCCCCTGTTGATGTCAACATCCCTTGACGTCAACAGGCACTATTCCAGAAGAAGGCTCGTTAAGGGTCCAATAAGGCCCAAGGCCTTACATTGAGTGCGTCGAGTTCGTATTTTCGTGTCAAAGTACATCGAACAAAAGTTTGATATCTCTTCAATAAGGTATGCCTGGGTAATGGATCCCTCAACTTGTGCTTTGTTGCGGACCTTCATCTTAAGATCGTGCATGCACCTATGACAACAAGTCAAATGAATACGTAGAAAATATAAAAGATCGTCATAATGTGAGTAAATTGAGACATAGGATATACCTCTCAAACGGATACATCCATCAAAATTGTACTGCTCCTCCAACTCTAGACTCATATAGATAATGGATGATCAGGTGCTCCATTGAATCGAAGAATGCTGGAGGAAATATCTTCTCTAATTATAGACTGTCTGTATTATATTTTGCTCGATATTTTGTGTAACGTCGCTTATTTTCGGATCCTTTTTGGATCGTGTGTGTGTGGTAGCGATGGCGTTGTGAGGCCAGTGTGGTGTAGACGCGTGGTGTGTGCAGGTGTGGTGCAGGTTAGGTCGCGAAATGAAATAGGACCTGCTGCAGTTGAGTATGAGTTGGCGGCCAAGGGTGGTCGTTGACTTGTTGGCGTCCAGGTAAGGTGCCGTTGACTGCTTGAACTTAACGGCATAAGATGTGGACGTTTGTGGTGGCGGTTGCCCTAAGCGGCAGAGGGGTTGACGCCAACCTGAGAATTCTGCAGGTTATAGGGTCACCCGAGAGCAGGTTTTCTACCTGGTTCTCTTTCCCTCTTGCCCCATCTTCATGCCCCCGTGTTCCTAAAGCTTCCAACAGGTACAGGAGAGTGGTTGGAGGATCATGGGACGTGTGGCGTTGCCGAATCGCGCGAGGAAACGCCGTGGCGTGGTGCAATTCCCGTGGGAGCTCACGGAGGGTTCGGTGTGAACCGGGAGATTTCGGGAGGTTTGAGCGTGTTCTGAGGTAGGGAATGACCCTTTAGTTCTTATAGATTGTAATAGAAAATTAGAAAGCATGAAACTGCATGAAAATGGCAATTTCAGGTCATGGTATCTATGCGGGGTTCTAAGGGTGGTTTGATGGAATTTAATGGTTAATTCATGTAGTTTAAATCTTAAATGATGCATGTTTGGCTTGGAAAATAGTTTCCTCATGTTTTCTCGTAGTTTTGATGATTGTAAAACCTGTAGAATCGATCTAGGGTTTCTGCAGGAACAGTGGTTGAAGAGCTTAGCGTCAACATCGATTGACGCCAGGCTCATCAGCCGGGATATAGACGGCTATATCCATTGCCGTCTACTTCCTCTAAGCGGCAGTCGATGTTGCCGCCAACCTGTGTATAAGCAGAAGCGACTGTTTATGGTATTTATCGATAATGAATGGTGCGTTGGCACTTGTGGTGCACTGAGTGCACTTGGTTTTGATATTTAGCATACAGGGTATGCAGGTTGTTACTCTCTCGCGAGGCTGCGTGTTGTTCCGCATGTCCAGTAGGGTTAGTGTGGTGGACCGTTGTTACTGAGGTTTACGTGAGGTTTCACGTGGTTTGTGTGTGACGAGCACGTGGTTTTGTTTACGTGGCAAGTAGTACGACGCCTACCGTGGTTACCTCTCTAGTTGGGTACCCCAGGTTCTTTGTGAGCCAGGCTGTAGCTCGGGGCTTTGTCCCGGTACTTGTGTTGTACCGTAGAGGTCTGTGTCATCTGACCTGGACACCCTCACTCTTGTGTTGAGTTGTACGTCCGGCTGAGGGAAAGACGACAGTGGGATAGTGACACTTGTGTTTGTCTTAGTCACTTGTAGCGCGCTCGTAGTTGGGGGTACAGACACCAGTAGACATACTGGACCCCAGCTAGTCCTTTTCCAGTGCCTCACTCTAGAGAGTTCCGGGCCAGGATCTCTAGAGGTGCTAGGCATGGGCCTGTGACCGTGTGGTCCGCAGGTGGTGGTGTTTAGTTGGTCTCCACAGTTGCTTGACCTTTTCACGTGGAGCGGCAGTTGGACCTTTCGTCCGTGGCTGCGAGACTGAGAGGTAGTCCTGTGTTAGCTTGTCCGAGTCAGTTTCTGGTGTCGCGAACCAGTTCACGTGGCTCGTGTTTGGCTGTCTCTACTTTAGCTTGTACACCTGTACTGGTTTTCCATTTAATTTATAGTTGTTTTTCGTAGTCGGCAGACGGTGAGTACTTTTACAGCTTTTATATCCTGCTTAGTTGTTCTATAAATTGTTGGTACTGTTTATGCTTTCGTACCTGTGGTTTTGGTTTTTGCTCGGTTTTGGGGGAGTTCCCTACTGAGCCAGTGACTAGCGAGGCTCACCCCTACCCCCACAGGTGAGAGCGAGGCGGACGTTTCTCGCCATCGTCCAGTTCAGAGCCGCGTCGTAGTGGTGCAGGGTCGGTACCTCCAGCTGTGTAGTAGCAGCTCCAGCAATGTGTAGTTAGTTGTTTATTTTCTTCAGTTGTACCTTGGGGTATGCCCCAGGCTCTTGTACTTCTTTTCAGTTTTGTGGAAATATGGCTATGTAACTTGTGATATATATATAAAATGTGCTGTGTTTCTTTGTGTTTACACGGACTGTGGTTTGGTATCCCTTGCGAGGCTTCGGCCCGTTCGCGGAGGCGGACTCGGATCAAGTACGTTATCGGTTTTAACAGGCTTGGCCGAGGCGTTCCGTCACAGTTGGTATCAGAGCAAGGTCCGTGTTAATATAAAGAAACTAGAAGATACATAGCCTTATTTCGGTCTTTGTACACTGCTGGTAGGGACCCTGGTTTTTGATAATTGTTGTTTTGATTTTTGCTTGGTGTTTGTTTATGTAGAAATTTCTTGAATGGCTGATAGAAGAGATTGGGGTGGTGGAGGATGATTCGGAGGAAAGTACTCAGCGTATGATAGAAAGGATCGGGGAAAGCCTCATGGATATTCGGGCAAGGATGGATCAGCAGGCGCCGGTACCACCGGTTGCAGTGCCACCTGGAGATGGAGAGACTGTACCTATTGCTCTAGTCCCGCCAAGAGTAGAGGTGCCTTTCTAGCACCTGTGCCACCGCCAGTGTTATTAGCAGAGGAACCAGTGATGCAAGTTGAAAAGTTTCTGAGATTGCAGCCACCTACTTATTCAGGAGGGCCGAATCCAGATACAGTGGAGCACTGGGTTCATGAGATTGAAAGAGTCTTTGCGACTATGAGATGTCCAGCAGCAGATAAAGTTGTGTTAGCTGCTTATCAATTGAGAGGTTTTGCATTAGAATGGTGGCGACTAAAGATGCAGACCACCTTTGCAGGCAGGACAGAAGAGGCTATTACTTGGTCGGAATTTCTTGATGTATTTAACGATACATTCTTTCCGATTCAAGTGCAGCAAGTGAAGAGAGAGCAGTTTCGGACGCTCCAGTAAGGTAACTCTTCAGTTTTAGAGTACCAGATGAAGTTTATGGCTCTCAGTCGTTATGCACCTTATGTAGTTCAGATAATAATATGATGGTTGAGTATTTTATTAGAGGTTTGAGAGTGGAGTTGCAGAATGCAGTAGTACCTCTCATGTGTAAGACAGTGGAAGAAGCAGCCAGAGAGCAGCTTCATTGGAGAGGTCTATTCGGACTCGTCAGGTGGGCGAGTCAGGCTCAGGTAGTTTGGGGCTACCGCAGCAGCGGGAAGGGGCCGGGTTATGGCTATCACCCGAGCCCAGGCAGAGGCATCGAATATGATAGAAGGTACTTTACCTCTTTATGATTATTCAGCAAGAGTCTTATTTGATTCGGGTGCCTCTCATTCTTTCTTTCATTTCCGAAGAATTTCTGGATTGTATAGCTCATCCTTTAGAGGAGAAGTCTTGTGAGTTAGTAGTGGAGGTTCCTTCGGGTGA
The DNA here is from genome assembly GCA_014218235.1 of Colocasia esculenta. Classification (NCBI taxonomy): domain Eukaryota; kingdom Viridiplantae; phylum Streptophyta; class Magnoliopsida; order Alismatales; family Araceae; genus Colocasia; species Colocasia esculenta. Next base: position 6,532 of record JACBKR010000883.1, read on the forward strand.
GTTCCTGCTCACTTCGAGCTATATAGATGAAGCTCCTGTTATGATTGAAGGGACCAGATGCCGGGTCGGTTGTATGCCCTGCAGTTGTTAGATTATGATATTATCTTGGGTATGGATTGGCTTGAGATTTATGGAGCAATGTTAGATTGCAGAAAAAAAGAGGATCAGATTTTGTCATCCTAATGGTGCAGTGTTTGAATATCAATGTATGCCTTTTTATACCTCTAAGTTTCTAATTTCTGCAATTAGAGCTAGAAAGTTGATAAATGCTGGATGTGTGGCTTATTTAGCTCGGTAAGTCTGGTAGAAGCTAGTCAGCCAGTGGAAGCAGTTCCCGTGGTTAGGGAATTTGCTGATGTTTTTCCTGAGGATTTGCCTGGTTTAGCTCCACATAGAGAGGTGGACTTTGCTATTGAGTTGCTGCCAGGTACCATGCCGATTTCTAAAGCTCCTTATCGGATGGCACCAGCAGAACTTAAAGAATTGAAAAAGAATTAGAAGAGCTGATGCAGAAAGGGTTTATTAGACCGAGTCATTCCCCGTGGGGAGTGCCGGTTTATTTGTGAAAAGAAAGATGGGAGTTTTCGAATATGCATTGATTATAGAAAGTTGAATGATGTGACCATAAGAATAAGTACCCGTTGCCGAGGATAGATGATCTGTTTGATCAGTTGCAATCAGCAAAAGTGTTTTCTAAAATTGATTTGAGGTCCGGGTACCATCAGTTGAGAATTAAAGAGGAGGATATAGATAAAACAGCTTTTAGAACCAGATATGGTCACTTTGAGTTTGTGGTTATGCCATTTGGGTTGACCAATGCTCCTGCAGGTTTTATGGATCTGATGAATAGAATTTTTCATCCATATTTAGACCAATTCATTGTGGTCTTTATTGATGATATTCTAATTTATTCAGCATCTGAAGAGGAGCATGCAGCTCATTTGAGGTTTACTCTGCAGTTGTTAAGAGATAACCAGTTGTTTGCTAAATTCAATAAGTTTGAATTTTGGTTGAAAGAGATTCAGTTTCTGGGTCATGTTATCTTAGCTAAAGGAGTAGCAGTGGACCCAAGTAAAGTGGAAGCAGTGATGAGGTGGGAAGTGCCTAAGACAATAACTGAGATTAGAAGTTTTCTGGGATTAGCAGGTTATTATAGGCGCTTTATTCAAGATTTTTCTAAGATTGCAGCACCTATGACTAAGTTGACCAGAAAAGGGGTACCTTTGTGTGGTCCCGTGAATGTCAGAAAAGTTTTATGGAATTGAAGAGAAACTTACATCAGCACCTATATTGACATTACCGGCAGGGAGTGGTGGTTTTGTGCTTATACTGATGCTTCAAGGAGAGGACTTGGAGCAGTGCTTATGCAGCATAGTAAGGTGATAGCTTATGCGTCCAGGCAAGTGAAGCTGGCAGAGGAGAATACCCCACTCATGATTTGGAATTGGCAGCAGTTGTGTTTGCTTTGAAAATGTGGAGGCATTATCTGTATGGCGAGAGATTTGAGATCTTTTACAGATCATAAAAGCTTGAAGTAATCTTCTCGCAGAAAGATTTAAACCTTCGCCAGCGCAGATGGATTGAATATTTAAAGGATTATGATTTCAGTTTGGACTTACCATCCGGGTAAGGCCAATGTTGTAGCAGATGCCTTGAGCAGAAAGGCATATGTAAGTTTGATGATGATTAAAGAATGGAAGTTGTATGAAGAAGTATGGAGAACTCCTTGTATGTGCCCAGTAGTCAGCGACGGGCAGTACTAGCTGCTAGTGCTGTAGAGCCGTCTTTGTATTGGCAGATTGTTGAGGCTTAGAGAGCAGATGTAATTTAGCTGAAATTGTGAAAATGGAGGAGTTACCATGATGATAATTGTGTGGTTAGGCTCAGAGGTAGGTGTTTGTTCCAGCAGAGAGAGAAGTAAAGCACGAGTGTTGGAAGAGGCTCATAAATCTAGGTATACTATCCATCCGGGTAGTACTAAAATGTACCATGATTTGAGAAATATTTCTGGTGGCCTCATATGAAAAAGGAAATAGCAGAGTTTGTTGCAAGGTGTGCTATCTGTCAACAGATTAAAGCAGAACATCAGAAGCCTGGAGGTTTTTTGCAACCGTTGTCCATTCCACAGTGGAAATGGGATGATATTGCTATGGACTTTGTGGCAGGTTTACCAAGATCGAGTTTCGGGCATAATGGAATATGGGTATTTGTTGATAGATTAACCAAGGTATGCAGATTAGTGGCAGTAAGTATGTCTTGGACAGTGGATAAATTAGCAAATGTTTATGTTGAAAGAATTATTCCATTGCATGGTATTCCGAAGACTATTGTGTCTGATAGAGATCCAAGATTTACTTCTGGTTTTTGGAGAAGTCTGCAGAAAGTAATTGGTACTGAGCTAAGATATAGCTCCGCTTATCATCCCCAAACAGATGGTCAGACAGAGAGGACCATTCAGACGATTGAAGATATGTTGCGAGCTTGATGTTTAGTTTGGGGAGGTAGCTGGGAGCATCATTTGGGAATGGTTGAGTTTGCCTATAATAATAGTTATCATACCAGTCTTGGGATGGCACCGTATGAAGCTTTATATGGAAGGCCATGTAGAACCCCATTGAACTGGCATGAAGTGGGAGAAAGGCAGTTAGTGGGTCCTGAATTGATTCAGCAAACCACAGAAATAGTGAAGCTTATTAAAGAAAAATTGCAGGCAGCTCAAAGCAGGCAAAAGAGTTATGCATATATTCGAGGAGACCACTTCAGTTTGAAGTGGGAGATTTGTTTTCTTAAGAGTTTCCCCGAGTAAAGGTATTATGAGATTTGGTAAAACTGGGAAGTTGAGCCCGATATATGTGGGACCTTTTCAAGTGTTAGAAAGATTAGGGAAACAGCTTATACGCTGGATTTGCCAGCAGATTTTGCGGATGTTCATGATATATTTCATGTTTCTATGTTAAGAAAGTGTATTGAAGATCCAGCTCAAATACAATATCAAGGTGGTGACCTGAGGCCGGATATGACTATGCCAGAGTATCCGGTGCAGATCACAGATCGAAAGATAAAGAAGCGAGAAATAAAGAAATCGAGTTGTTAAAGTGAGATGGAAAAATAGGTTGGGCGTTGAGGATACCTGGGAGTTAGCCAGGAGATGGCTAAAGGGTATCCCTATCTGTTTGAATAAGCTTTTGTATTTCTTTTTAGATGATAGTATTTGTAAAAATGTGTATGCTTAAGTTGTTTAACTTTGAGTTGTGTTATGAATTTCGAGGTCGAATTTTTTTTTTAGATGATAGTAATGTAACGTCGCTTATTTTCGGATCATTTTTGGATCGTGTGTGTTGTGGTAGCGATGGCCGTTGTGAGGCCAGTATGGTGTAGACGCGTGGTGGGTGCAGGTGTGGTGCAGGTTAGGTCCCGAAATGAAATAGGACCTGCTGCAGTTGAGTATGAGTTGGCGGCCAGGGGTGGTCGTTGACTTGTTGGCGTCCAGGTAAGGTGCCGTTGACTGCTTGAACTTAACGGCATAGATGTGGACGTTTGTGGTGGCGGTTGCCTAAGCGGCAGAGGCGTTGACGCCAACCTGAGAATTCTGCAGGTTATAGGGTCACCCGAGAGCAGATTTTCTACCTGTTCTCTTCCCCTCTTGCCCCAGCTTCTGCCCCCGTGTTCCTAAGCTTCCAACAGGTACAGAGAGTGGTTGAGGATCGTGGGACGTGTGGCGTTGTCGAATCGCGCGAGGAAACGCCGTGGCGTGGTGCAATTCCCGTGGGAGCTCACGGAGGGTTCGGTGTGAACCGGGAGATTTCGGGAGGTTGAGCGTGTTCTGAGGTAGGGAATGACCCTTGTAGTTCTTATAGATTGTAATAGAATAATTAGAAAGCATGAAACTGCATGATGAAAATGGCAATTTCGGGTCATGGTATCTATGCGGGGTTCTAAGGGTGGTTGATGGAATTTAATGGTTAATTCATGTAGTTTAAATCTTAAATGATGCATGTTTGGCTTGGAAAATAGTTTCCTCATGTTTTCTCGTAGTTTTGATGATTGTAAAACCTGTAGAATCGATCTAGGGTTTCTGCAGGAACAGTGGTTGAAGAGCTTAGCGTCACATCGATTGACGCCAGGCTCATCAGCCGGGATATAGACGGCATATCCATTGCCGTCTACTTCCTCTAAGCGGCAGTCGATGTGCCGCCAACCTGTGTATAAGCAGAACCGATTGTTATGGTATTTATCGATAATGAATGGTGCGTTGGCACTTGTGGTGCACTGAGTGCACCTGGTTTTGATATTTAGCATACAGGGTATGCAGGTTGTTACTCTCTTTCGAGGCTGCGTGTTGTTCACGCATGTCCAGTAGGGTTCACGTGTGGTGGACTGTTGTTACTTGAGGTTTACGTGAGGTTTCACGTGGTTTGTGTGTGACGAGCACGTGGTTTTGTGTACGTGGCAAGTAGTACGACGCCTACCGTGGTTACCTCTCCAGTTGGGTGCCCCAGGTTCTTTGTGAGCCAGGCTGTTAGCTCGGGGCTTTGTCCCGGTACTTGTGTTGTACCGTTGAGGTCTGTGTCGTCTGACCTGGACACCCTCACTCCTGTGTTGAGTTGTACGTCCGGCTGAGGGAAAGACGACAGTGGACAGTGACACTTGTGTTTGTCTTTAGTCACTTGTAGCGCGCTCGTAGTTGGGGGTACGGACACCAGTGGACGTACTGGACCCTAGCTAGTCCTTTTCCAGTGCCTCACTCTAGAGAGTTCCGGGCCAGGATCTCTAGAGGTGCTAGGCATGGGCCTGTGACCATGTGGTCTGCAGGTGGTGGTGTTTAGTTGGGATCCACAGTTGCTTGACCTTTTCACGTGGAGCGGCAGTTGGACCTTTCGTCCGTGGCTGTGAGACTAAGAGGTAGTCCTGTGTTAGCTTGTCCGAGTCAGTTTCTGGTGTCGCGAACCAGTTCACGTGGCTCGTGTTTGGCTGTCTCTACTTTAGCTTGTACACCTGTACTGGTTTGCCGTTTAATTATTACAGTTGTTTTTCGTAGTCGGCAGACGGTGAGTACTTTTACAGCTTTTATCCTGCTTAGCTGTTCTATAAATGTTGGTACTGTTTATGCTTTCGTACCTGTGGTTTTGGTTTTGCTCAATTTTGGGGGAGTTCCCTACTGAGCTAGTGACTAGCGAGGCTCACCCCTACCCCCACAGGTGAGAGCGAGGCGGACGTTTCTCGACCATCGTCCAGTTCAGAGCCGCGTCGTAGCGGTGCAGGGTCGGTACCTCCAGCTGTGTAGTAGCAGCTCCAGCAGTGTAGTGTAGTTAGTTGTTTATTTTCTTCAGTTGTACCTTGGGTATGCCCCAGGCTCTTGTACTTCTTTTCAGTTTTGTGGAAATATGGCTATGTAACTTGTGATATATATATAAATGTGGTGTGTTTCTTTGTGTTTACACGAACTGTGGTTTGGTATCCCTTGCGAGGCTTCGGCCCGTTCGCGGGAGGCGGACTCGGATCAAGTACGTTATCGATTTAAGGCTTGGCCGAGGCGTTCCGTCACATTTTGCAAGTCATGAAGTCTGAGTTCTGAACCACTTTTCTAACATGCTATAGTTCTAGTTCTAGACGTCTGCAAAGTACTTTTAAATCCATTAATGCCTTGACGTTATCCTTCATTTAACCTTTGACGTCCATAATTGTATTGAACACATTATCAAAAACATTCTTCTCTATATGCATGACGTCTAGGTTATGTCGTATCAAAAGTGTTGGCCAATAAGGCAATTCCCAAAAGATACATTGCTTCACCCAATTGTGATCCTTCCTAAACCTGGATTTGTTGGGTACTACAGCCAATTGTGATACAATCAATAAGTTTTGGACCCGCCTCGCCATGTTTCCACCAGACACCCGTTCCATATCTACCTCATCCAATTCAATTGTAATTTTCATAAACGAATCCTTCTGCTTTCAGAAAAGATGGTCACATGGTAGAAATCGAAGATGACAATCGAACCAACATACTTTTCCCCTAGATTTCAACACAAATGATTTTGAATCCTCCATACAATAAGGACATGCCAACCTCCCATGTGTGCTCGATTCAGATAGCATGTCGTATGCTAAAAAGTCACTTATTGTCTATATTAATACAGCCTTCAAATTGAAATTTTGTTTTCTGGATGCATCATAAGTTAGAACACCATCTGACCATAACAATTTCAGCTCATCAATCAACGGTTTGAGATATATGTCTAAATTTGTTCCTGGACTTTTTGGACTAGGAATCAGCAATGAAAGGAAGAGATTCTCACGCTTCATGCACATGCCTGGCGGATGGTTTTACGGTGTTAAAAATACTGGCCAGCATGAGTAAGATGCCACCGTGCCTCCAAATGGATTGAAGTCGTTCGTGTATAATCCCAGTCGCATGTTGTGTGGATCCCTTGAGAAGGAAGGATGATTACGGATAAAATGAGCCCAAGCTTCGCCATCGGCAGGATGACTAATTTCACTATCATCACGACGGACTCTTTCCGCATGCCAAGTCATATGTCCAGTTGTCTTTGGGGACATGAACAGCCGTTGCAATCGGGATGTGATCGGAAAGTACCACAGTGACTTATATGAAGCATCCTTCTGCTTTGACTTGTCTCCACTCTTAGGCTTGAATCTATCATGCTTACAGATACAACATGATGTCTTATCTGCATCATCTTTGTAGTACAACATACAATGATTAGGACATGCATTAATTTTCATAAATCCAAGCCTCAGATCATTCACCATCTTCTTCTCACAGTAAACATCATCGGACAACCTCTCTGATTGAGGAAGCATACTCTTGACGAGTAAGAGAAGTCGATCAAAACAATGCTCACCCATATGAAATTCAGACTTCAAATTCAATAGCTGTGACAGTGCAGACAACCGTGTATGCTTCTCACAACCATCCCATAATGGCTCATTAGCATCTCGAAGTAACTGATAAAATATCTGCGCTATATTATTCGACACTTCTTCATTGTATTGCTCATCGTGAATATTGAACTTCGGACCAGCAGCATCGACAACCATGTCTACGTACATACTTGTGGAGGCAAAGTTGGCCAGTTCATACGACTGGATATTAAACTTACCATGAGACGACCATAACTCATAATGGGCAACAAATCCTCTCGTATACAAATGATGTTGCACATCCCATGTCAATATCCACTTTCTGTTCTTACAAGTCGAACAGGGACATCAGATGTTACCCATCGGATCAACTGCTACTAATGAATTTCTCAATGCAAACCGAATGAAACTGTCAACTCCGTCTTTAAACTCCTCTGTCACAACTCCATTAACTATTCTACGGTACATCTATGACCGATTCTCATACGACATTTTCCCTACAAAGAGTAAATGTCATTTGTATAACAACTTAAAAGAGTCACCATAAAATCTCTCGTTGGCCATCATTTGAGTAAATCAAAATGAATAGGTAGGACATATTAATTATATTATCATTTTTACCCATCCATGAATATTTGATCACACTCAGATGGTCATTTACTATATGTTTCTACATTTTGCTGAAAATTTTGACAGCATCTCCCCACACCTCTTTGATATACCAAAAATATTTATTGATTAAGAAAATTTTTAAAAAACTTATTTCTAAGTGGTTAAGAAAATATTCAAAATCAATAAAGGTATACCATACAGGAGTGAGAAGACGCAACCAGAATTTTCAACAAACTGTACAAACACATATAGTAAATAACCACCTAACTGCGATCAAACATTGACAAACTCTCCAAAACGGGACAATTCAAGACTTTGAGTTAGATATACATGTTCTCATCATTGAAAATGAGACTCGTGCACATCAATCCCAAAGTCTTGAACATGAAGGTTCATTGACACGGGCTCAACAAGCTCTCGTGAGGTATATACAATGATAAATTGCTATACATGCGTAGATCAAATTTAAAAACCACATAAATATGAAAGAAAAATAAAAAATATATATTACATGTGAACAAGTGTAATATTAAACCAAATTCACACATACATGTAAATGAATTACATCAAAGTAAGAAGTGTAATACTAATCACTAAACTGAGAATAAATAATTAAAAGTAATCTATATAATAGTTTGTCCATCTTTGTTAAAATTTGACTCGACCAGGCCAATAAAGAATTTGAGTTGGACTTCAACCCACATTTGTTTGAACAATTTTAAGATGGTCACTTGAATTCAACTGTGACAAAGATTTTTAGTGTATTTTATTTAATAAGTAAACTGAGATCAAGTAATAATTGAGCCAAAACATAAACAACTTGGTAATGACTTGAAGACTAGCTAAGACCCGTTTGTGCATAAACAAAGTGCATCAGAAGCATCGCACCCCTTCCCATATGGAATTGTTTAACCAGTGAGACTTAGTCTTCTCCCATCTTGGATGTATAAACGTGAAGTTTCTAGTAAAGCCACCATTGACTGACTCTACTGAGTATAAATTGAGAAATGATTAATGTTCATTGATATAACTTGGTATTTTTTGCCCCCCAAAAAATGGACTTGGTATTCATGTTCACATGTAGATAGGATATGTCTATCCATTGGCCATGGATCGCACACGACAGATATAAAGTCAAGCTCATGATAGATAAATTTCTCCTTATAAACCCTAAACCCCAACACAACATATTTCTTAGGCATTTTAATTTAGTCTACTCAGTTAAAATTATTATTATGTATTGTTATTATTCATATTTTCTCTTTATAATATTACAACAAACATGCGTCTTTTGAGTGATCAATGTGTTAATAAAGACTTGGAATATATTTCAATTTAATAGAACCAAACCAAATTAAATCAGTGGGGTTGGGGGCACTGTGGAGGGGGTACCAGCGGGGTTTGGGGGTCACCGAGAGGGGTGTATGGAGGGGAGGGGGGGCAGTGGGGGTGGGTGTTGCCGACAGGGGGGTCGTGGAGGGGGAGGGGGCTTCAGGAGGGGGAAGTAGGGACCCTAGAGGGGAGGGGGTCGGCAGGGTTGGGCGGCAGGGAGGGGAAGGGGAAGGGGGTGGGGTCGCGAGAAGGGAGGGGGGTCGGCAGGGGTGGGCGCAGAGGGACGGGAGGGGGAGGGGGGGTGGGAGTGGTGGAAGGCTGAGATGGGATGGGGGGGGGGGGGGGGGGGGGGGTCGCTGGGAGGGGGGGGAGGGGGGCCAACAGAGGTGGGGGCAGAGAGGGGAGGGGGAGGGGGTGGGGGGCACCGAGAGGGGAAGGGGGTACCTGGGATCGACGACGCAGGTCGGCGGCGGGGCGGTGCAGGTCGCGGTAGCCGGCAACGACGGTGTAGGTCTTGGCGGCCAGGGGCGGCGTCGTTCGCCACAGGTAGGCGGAGAGAGAGAGAGAGAGAGAGAGAGAGAAGAGAGAGAGGAGAGAGTAGAGAGAGAGAGAGAGAGAGAGAGAGAGAGAGAGAGAGAGAGAGAGAGAATATCTATCTGAAATGCCGACGGCTTTTCTGACTAAAATCATTCCATCGGCATTACCGACTAAAATTTCCGACGGATTGTTATCCATCAGAATTCCGACGGATATGCTGACAGAAATATATCCGTCGTCATATCTGTCGATATTACCGATGGCATATTTCTGTCAGAAATATTCGTTGGTAATGTCGCTTTCTCTTGTAGTGAATTTAAGAGGCTGTTTGGAGAAAATGAGATAGTTTAGTAGGTAAAATTAGTTGATTGATATCTCTTTGTGCTTCTTTTGATGTGCCTTATTGGTGCAATGTTCTAGGAGATGGAAAGGCTAACATTTATGAAACAAGTTTGATAATTATCTTTCATTCATGAGATATCTCTATTTCATTGAAGTCTTAGTTTGTAGTTTACAATTTATCTCTCATTATATGTAGGATAAATTGGAGCTTAAAGTTGGAGATGAGAATTTTCAATGATGTCCATGTTAGAAAAATTATCTATGAGATAGCATGTTAGAGATATCGAGATATCTACTGCACATACTATTCTCAGTATCAAGCCTGTGAAACTAACGAGGCTCATTTCCAAAAACCTCCAAATGATACTAATGCCAAGGGATAGATGTGGTTGATCAATTGTTTTGGTTCTAAAAGTTTTCAGGTATTAAATAGGACACTTGTTTTATTATTAGTATGTTTCTTTAATCAGACAAAAGTTTTTTTTATTATTATAGGCAATGAGAAAAAAGAACAAAGCAAATCATTCTAAGCAAGTGATTAGTTATGTCACAAGACAAAGATCACTCAAGCAAGTTAGTTGGATAGAGTTATAAATTTGTCTTATAGATTTTATTGATCAGTTCATATACATTTATTGTATTAGGTGAATATTAATATTTTTTTATAACAACGAAACGAAGAAGGTGAGAAGCTTCACATGAGCTTTGGAGACTAACACATCGGAAGAAAGATATCTTTTAGGAAAGTGAACACTCAAGATAACTTTATCTAAAATTATGTTTATTATTTATTATTTATTTATAATTTGACTATGCATATTTATTTACACTAACATCTTTCTTTCTTTCTCTCTTATAACAGACAAAACAGTCAAAAATGAATTAGAAGAGTCTTTTTCATAATCATGTGACTCTTCCACAATAACAACTCCAGTGGAGGTACTTGCCTCTATTCTTAAATAAAAATCTTGTCATATTAGAGGATGGGGTTGTAGTCCAAGGCCAGCTCCCAAATCAACTATTGCAATAGCTATAATTGCTAGACTTCAAGCCCATGTGAGATATAAAGATGAATGAATATTACAGATGGATTGCTTTCTAAACAAATAAGATATAGCCATGATCCAAGAGAAATTGGAGAAAGAAATGGTAGAGATGACTACAAAGGTGACTACTCGTCTAGAGGATATCATGAACAAAGAAATTATGGATATTGATGGGTCCCAATGATCGGCCCAAGGATGTCCATATTGTCCTATTATCAGTATGATCTCAGCCCAACAACATTCCAGACCTTGATGAAGATCGGCCAGATAGTGGCCTCAATACAGATAAGGATCTATCCAAGATAGCACTGTTAGTGACTTAGATTCATGTCATCTCTTAGAATCTACCTTCATTCATCACAGTCTTCATAGCTAGAGATTCGAAACATGTTATTATTCCAACTTTACCTCAAAGACTTATCCAAAGATGTACATCGACTTCTACTAGGAGTGTTAATCGACTATCTCTCCACCCATTGAAGTCTATTTTACATAAAGAGTCTGAGTTAGACTTAATATCTCAACCTATAAAAGTAGGCCTATGGGGACAGGAAAAAGGGGGGATCTTCGTGGGAGATCTCTCTCTCTCTCTCTCTCATATGTTTCGTTTGTTCCCTTTCTCAGTCTAACATTTGACTTGGGAGTTGGAGTGTCAGGCTTTGTTTCCTTCTGGTTGGATCTGCACCATTGATCATCAATGACTTCAGCTACCCTCTTCATCAAGTAAGATCTGAACACCTCCTTTTGGGAATTCGAGTCGGTCTGCAATGACCTTTACGGGTCTAGGACTATCTTCATCAGATGTCTAAATTTTAGAATAGGAATTTATAATTAAGACAAGATTGATGTGGAAGTATTTTCACTCTATTTTCATATATGTTATGGGTTGTATGAAAATATTACTGTATTTTGACAAAATTCTATATTTTATTTACATTTCAAATTGGCAATGAAATGATGGTAGCATGGTTGTGTAAAGAAGAGTTCATTTTATACATTTTGCAAGTATTTTACAAGGTGTGCCTTAAGTTGCTACAAAACAGAGCACATGGCCGACAGGTTTGTGCGTCAGCTGTTCCTTTTATGTTGATGGTGAAACCATCGATGCTTATTCCTATGACGGTTTGACCACCATCAACATCTTGTAACCATTTGTTGCATCGCCCATCAAACCATCAACACCCTTAGAACAGACATTCATGTTAAACCACTGAGCATTTGTTATTTTTTGTTTGCTATTTCTTATTTTTGAAACACATTTACCCATGACCATTGTTAATGCTTTTAAAAATGGGTGATGGTGAGGAACTGCCGTTTATCGATCCCATCTACCTCATAGTGTTATTTTTTTTTTTATTATCCACTTGCTAAAGTTCTATTTCATAATTTTTACTTTTGTGAGAAACAGCAAAGGCACTCTACAATCATAACAAAATAATAAAGAATCAAAGGAAGGCATTAACAAGTCAGTAACTAAGGATTCATGAAATATGGATTCCACATAGCTGCTAGGAAATGCAACCCCAATATTCTGAGTCCTTTTTTTGTCAAACAAATATGTAGCCTCCCAATTCCTTGTAAAAAGATACTGCCATAGAATTTTTTAAACCTATTCATCATCACACATTCCAAGAAAAATTTTAAACCCTGACATCATTACACATTCCACATAAATTTTTTAAATCTAAGCATCATTACACATTCCATATCACTTACATAATATATCCACAATGAAATTCTTTAAACTTGCCCATCATGCGTACAATGTCAGTTAACCTAATTTTTTCAATTTGCCCATTCATACGTATCCACAAATGGAAAGAAATCCAACTTCTTAGACAACAAATTTAAAATGAATCAATGAAAAGTTACATGTTCAAGTGAGAACTTTTATACATGGAAATCTTTCATCTTAATCTTGTCCCAAAAAACACAAGTAATTAATTGAGCATCTCCAGAAACAAGTTTTGATGTAATTCCAAGTCAAATTGCATCTATGGTCAACATCAGAGGTGGGAATGAGATGTTACACCATGAGATGTACTACCTCCAACCTACAAGAACAAGTACATAGAAGAGTTTTCAATAAAATGAACTCAAACATAGAAAAATAAAGAGCCAAATGGAGGATAGGATCTATTTTTTAGAGATTGAATTAAGAAACTTAAAAACAAAGTAGAGCCCAAATATGAAAATTTGTTCAAAGAAAAAAGAAGCTCCATTGAAGTTCCATTTTATGCAATCTAGTTGACGTTTTGTTCAGATACATTAGACATTTATCTCTTGATTCTTTGTTCATTAATTATGCATGACATGCAATATTTGGCTTGATTTAAAGACAACTAGAGTCTTATTTCCTATTGTCATACCTAATAGGCTATACTCAAAGATTAACACAATGGTTCAAATATTTAATTTCTATTTTGAAATAATATATTATAATGGCATTCTTATATGCATATACTAACATACATGTGCTATATATAATGTGCAGCAATGTCCCTTCTCTTTGGGCAACATTTAGATAATTAAATTGAATAATAGTACAAACAACCCTCTTATTTTGATAATTAAAAATCTATCACTACTCAATAATATATATAGAAACAACCCTCTTATATTGATAATTAAAAAACTGACACTATTCAATACTATATATATATATATATATTATATATATATATATAATATATACTAATCCTTCTATACAAACATAAATGCAAAAATATCCCTTCATGTAAATGCTATAAAAAACTGTATGTTAAGTGAAAACGGAAAGTTTTGTCACTTATTGGACTTTATAAATATTTCATTCATCAAATAAAAGACTTCTCGAATCTCTCTTTTAAGAGAGTCCACGACTCTTTCTTTGTTTCTTCTACCAAGGTAGTACATTTTGAGATTGTCTTTTCTCCACCCCTTCCCCCCATTCCACTTTTGTATGAGGAAACAACGTATAGTTTGAAGCATCAAGTGCAAAATATGATCTTTGTAACATTTTATACATAATACAAACAAAAATAAATGGTAACATTATAAGAACCTACTAGACTGCATAAAAATGGATTTCAGTTTATTCAGACTTCATTGAAGTTTGATTTAGTATTAAGGTGACTTTGAAGACTTGAAGCTAGCAGAATCGATAGAAGTAACCAATTTTAGACCAAGAAATAGACTAGGAAATAGAAATAAATTATACAAAGACAATTTTTAAATTATGAGAAAATATTTCAAGAACAATATTTACATTAACATAAATGCATGGACAATAGTGCTTCCATCATCCCCAAAGTGCTTGCATCTCTTTCTCTCTTGCTTTCATAGCCTCTAATTGTTCCATTTGTTGTGCTTCCATTTCTTTCTCTCACATTTGCATGGTTTTTATCTCTGCCCTTACATTCTGAAGTTCAAGTGTAAGATGTTGCACAATTTCTTTTGAAGCAGCAACTTTCAATTTACTCTAAGGCATAGCTCTGGACCATCCCAATCAACGACCTCTCTCATATCCCCCATAATGTCTGTTGTAAACTATGTCTAAGATAGGAGACAATATGTATGGATCTGAACTATTTCTGACATCTCTTTCAGCACATGTCAATATAACATTCTCGTAGATAATGAAAAATGAGTTAGCAAAAGTGATGTGCGGAAGTATAAATATGAGTTAATAGTGTACTTACACACATAGCACGAGCGTATCTCTATTTGTTATTTGATGAGACTTGAGATATGCCCCAAGTGTTGTATAATCATCTCCCAAGTTTTCTCACTTAAGTTACACAGTAAGCAATTAACAAGGCATGTATGTATTTTGCTTAAAGATATCACTATAGCTTACCTCATGTATGGACCTCGCTCTAAGAGTATGTGTTGCCCGATCTTTCCCATGATTCCTCTTATTTCTCTCTGTCTCTAAAATCTTGCCATCCCTTTCCTAGTACTTTAAAAGTAACTCTCAATTTTTATGAATTATTCTTTAATTTGAAGCTTTCCTACTACTTCATTGGGAACCCCATCAATGTAGTGGTGTGTCTTTAACCAAAAGTGTCAATCTCTTACTTTTTTTTTCAAGGATTCTTAGCAAATGTAACGCCCCGATGCGGAATATCGGAGTTGTAAACAGTTAAATAAATAGTATAGAGCGAGAAATAGACATCAAATCATTGGAATAATGCCAAATGAACCATCTTTATTGATAATTCCACTAAATGCTATTACATCTACTAATTTAGAGCCAAAATCTATGGGCCCAGAATACTTTATTTAAAACAAAACATACTAATTATCCAGCTAACTAACTACTAAAAGCATTGGTTGTCGAAATGTCGAGTCACTCTTGCACTTGCTCATCTCTCATCCTCGTGCATGTGGTAGTCCCCATCAGACTCACTTGAAACACATATAACAAATAACGCAGGATGAACGATAACGCTCAGTAGGACTTAATATCTCGTAAAGACAGGCATGTTTTAAGTGATTAATGTCTTGTAAAGTAGGATAACTAGAGAGAAAGATCAAGTATAGTCATGAGAGTACTGACACATGATAGCAAGGGACCGATAGTACTTTTCAAAAAAAAAAAGGCACAACTAGTATGATAAAGGATTGGCCATATAACGAGATAGCATGTATGGTTGCACAAAGTGCACTAGTCATGATAGCACATTGTTGATCTTCTTATCAACTATGAGAACATAGTACTTGTATTGATTGTCATATATTAACCTTGATAGTATAGTACTTGGATGTTATGCCATATATCCTGATCATTAAAACTTCCAAGGGCACTAGCACTTTTTGGGTGCACCTCCTAGGACCAGATCGGGCCGTTTATAATGTTGTCTTGCATTGATCATATTTTTATCATAGACAATCAATAGATGGCCAAATATAGTACTAAGAATCAATGAGAGTAATTGAAGAATAGATGAGAGTATAGAGAGAATGTGAATAGATAAGAGGATAGAGAACGTAGATAAGAACGAGGGTCATAATCGTAAAATAATGATAACAGCGATAGTAACAGTTGCACAACACGCACGATGGTGTGTCGGCAACTAGGTGGAACTCACTACCTGCCTAATAGCCATGCTAGGAACATAGGCCAGACGTCCAGCGTAATCTCTTGGTAAGAGAGAAAAATCTAAGGTCGTTAGATCATGCTGATCCGTAAGGGTAATGTGGGTATTGATGGTACAACCTGCTCGTCGGCAATGGACGTATGGGCAATGGACGTATGCCAAAGCCAAGGAGTCTTACGGAGGCCTCGACAAGGAGTTCCTGGTCCAGTCAGGAGTATTCCCAACGGAGAGGTCGTCCAAGCCAAGATAAAATATGTATAGAAATGGTTGTTTGTCTTGCCCTGAGTGCTCGAAGGCAGAGGGACACGATAATGGTGTTAAATCGACAAATAAAATGAAAACAAGTCCTTTTAAAATAATAGGGAAATTTACTTGGATAACTGTACTTAATTACCAGGATATATTAATTATTAAGTAATTTAGTAAAGTCTAATGGCAAAAATTCATGTTTGGTGTGTGTATGTGAGAGAAAATCAAAGATAACATGTGAGAGTCATGCACATATCTTTTAAATATTAAGATCATATGAATATTATCAAAAATACATTAACATGCCGTTATTGTTCATAATAGAGCTTTATGAGGGTTAAACATGATTAAGGAACATGGATTTACAAGCATTAATTAAATATTAGGATATCTGAAAACACAGTCAAAATGCGACGGGGGTACCGGTCGCGACCAGGGCATTCGATCCAAGAACGCGACGTCTGGGTCTGTCGCGTTTAGGGCAATCGGTGTAGTACCGGGAAAGCACGACGTGTCAGGCCGTCGCATTTAGAACGTGACGCGTGCCGGTGTCGCGACCAGGTCGAGAACGTGACCAGTCGGGCCGTCACGTTCTCAGAGGTTTTGGCCAAGCCCAAAAGGCGAATTGGGTCACCTTAGGTTACGGTCTAGTCCTCCAAGGACTTGACACAGGGGTCTTTTAAAATTAGTATAAAATAATATACTTGATGAAAAATCACGAAATCAATTTATGCGAAACTAGACATGTAGAAGTATCAACAGTGAAGAGTAATTAGGCGTTCAACATGATCTAAACATGCTATTAACATGTTCTTCACGATGAACCAAAAATCATACACAATGATGAAAAATGATTTAATTGAAAATGATTACTTGATAGAATTTGGAGAAAATAGATCATTAGATTCCTGACATCATGTAGCATGTACAATAAAAGTTTCAAGGCATGAGATTAAGTATGGACATGGATTTAAAATGAACAAATCAAGTCGGGTACATGTTCTTAACAGAACTTTGAACATGAAATACTCATAAACGATATGATAAGAATTGGGAAAAACATGGGGCTTTCGAAGATGGGATCATGCACTATCTAGGGTGAAGTTTAATTTAACTTTGCTTGAGAGATTGCCTACCTTTGAGCACTTTGAATCTTAGGGCAAGAGATGTGAAGAACGTGAAGAAGCTCTTTGTTCCAAACCTCCTCCTCCTTGATCTCTTAGTCCAAAAGCTCCTCCTCCTCGTCCTCCAAGCTTCAGAGGGTCAATAGGGTCGGCTAGGAATGAAGGAGAGGTGTGTTTATATGTTTTAAGTTTTTAATACTTCTAAAACTCTTTCCTCTCTTCCAACTCCGAATTTCCCATAATTATCTCTCATTTTCCTAGTGTTTATCCTTCCATTTGACATGGGGTGGGCTCTAATTCCGTGGCCAAGGGATTAAGATAGGGTTAGGACTCTTTTTAGGATATTTATGAGTCATTTTAAAGATAATCTTAACCCTTTTAATTTATTAGTACGAATTTTGTCTTAATTATCTTCAATCCAACAATGGGCTTTTGCTTTGAGGCCCATTAACTCATGTTCAAGTTATTTAGGAAAGCCCATCACCTATTTTGCGTAATAGATTTTCAATTTATTCACAATTTCTTTTAATTAAATTTATTTATCTCAATTTTAAAATTTAAGAGTTGCTACAGGAAAATTGGGTGACAATTGTCATATTTACTTGCATGCCTTCAAGGTCAATAAAGTCATAATGTCGCTGGGAAAAAATCAATATTTGCTATTTGTAGGAAACAAATCTTATAATAATATAAATTTAGAAATAACATGTTACCATTTTGTCTGTCATAACATCTTTGAAGCTTTGAGGATTAGATCCTTCCATTATTTAGGAGGAGGAAAGTATCCCTCCGTTCTTCCATATAATCTAAAAGTTATTGCAAGTTTGGAGATTGTCTGTCCAACTAGTTGACCATCAATGATTAAGCATTTACACTTCTTTTGTTTGAGGGGAGTAATTGTTGTCTCTTGGGTTAGGCCTCTAGTCTTCCTCAAAATATAATTAATAGTGAAGGTTATCGTTGTAGTGCTTGAGTTATTGTTATTCATATTTTCATAATGTACCTCTAACACCTCACGAGATGAATGAACTTGTTTGTCAACTTCTCTACTAGGATCTACTAGAGTGTGCTCCAGTTTTGCCTCAGCTTTGTTAAGAGCATCTAATGCCTCATTTGACATAAGAACTTGATAGTTAGCCTCCCTATAACTATGATTTGTTGGAGTGGGTGTTGGACAATGCACCTTTCATTCACTAGAACATCTGAAAAAAAAAAGACGTGCAGATAAAAATCTATCACGGGAGAAGATTGTAAGTACTCATGTTCTCAATATAATAAATTCCAAACTGAACAATTACCACTAGATAAATAGATAAAAGAAAGATACTTATACACATTTCTCTCATGTCCACATTTGAAAACTTGACCCAAAAGCTAATTTTCATAAAAACATTAAAGAATAACTCAACAAATATGTTCTCAAATGCAACTTACTTCTTTAAGTAGCAAGGCTACGAGAACCCCTCTCCTCTACTTCTCTAAGTAGAAAAGCAACACATATGTCAATGTCAGTCCAACTTGCAAGAAGTCAATTTAACAAGGTTCTTAGAATCAACCTTTCGATAGTTAAAGTCAAAAATCGGTCAGAGTGAGAAAGTCAGGATTTTGATGAGAAGCATGAGAGAGTAAAGTGTTTCTGGGATTATGTTGGGTTATGACACATGTTCCTTTTGCTCCTTCGCCTATCGCTGTAGTTGACCTTTTAAAGGTTCAAGTGGGATCATGAGAGAAGTCCCAACTTCCAATATGGGGATAAATTCTTGGTGCCTTTCTTCTTTTCCCCGCACACTAATCCTTCCTCTCTTTGTGCAGTTTGTTTCCAAGTTTGGGCCGAGGCTGCAGACTGATCACGCCATCTTTCACAGGGCTGGCTCCAAGCTAGACCAGGGCGAGGGCAACTGGCGCACGTCGAGTTGAGCCCATGACGCTGATCTCCCCATCTTTCATGGGGCTGGCCCGACAGGCCCCTGAGTTGTGTGTGGGGCTAAGATTGGGCTGATGCCGGGTTGAGCCCATGGCCAACTTGGGTTGAGACCAAGTTGGGCAGACTGGTGCTGGGCCCATCCCATGCTGCAGCATAGGAAGCCTATCACAGTACAGTACCATCATTACCAAGTCCATCCTCTTCATTTGGTAAGAGTATGAAGTGGGATGGCCATTAAAAGCTAACCTCCACTTCACAAGAGGGTTATAGGTTCGTAATTAAGGTAATTACGTGGAAAAGTAATTTATATTATAAAGAGAATACTTGAGAGTTGAGAGATTACTCAAAATCTTAAATGTATTGAATTAAGAAAAGGGGGCTGCCCGGACTTTCTTTTGCAATGATCAATAGATTTCTGTGGGAATATAGTCACTATCGCTTCGTCTTAAAAAAAAAAAAAGAATTTTTTTATTTGTTCTACGGGTATCGTCTTTCTTAACACTTACTGCTGATGTACCGAGGAAAATGGACGACAGGATTGGAGGACGAATGGTGAAAGGAGGAGGATATATGTAAGCTAAAGGGGGCTACAAAGAAGCCGTATTAATTGTAGGGACAAATTAAGTTGTAGGATATTCTTAAATACTTCTAATTAATATGAAGTTAGGATTCGAGGCGTCCATTCTAACACTTGTAAGTAACATGAAACATTCACAAGATATCGGTTAATTTTAGTGTATTTTAATTTCCTTTCGAAATTGAAGCGAATATATAGTGAACGCAGAAACATATGTACTTCTCTGCAGCTTCTGATCAGTTTGGAAACAAAATTGTTAGGATGTTGGAAATCAAATCAAAAACAGGCCAAACATGTCAGCAACCTGAAGTACACAATTTTGGGTTCATTTGTTTGGTATAGATCTTCAAATTATTTACATGGAATAATCTTTTTCATCTGTTGGACTTTATTAATGTTCTTGAGCACCGTTTTGCGACCAACCATCTGTTTACAAATTAAGGAGCACGTAATGTAGTCTGCATCTGGCCCACTTCATCTACTAACAATGAACTTAATTTGTTTGCTCATATGTGAAGGAGTCCAAGTACACTCTACTTTATTTAAGACGACAATACTAATACAAGGGAAACCTTCTCTTAACAAAGAAGGCTCGCTTCCTGAAGAGCCCAGTCCAACACAGACACACGGACAGAGATAACAGAAGGTGCACATCACACCATAACTGGCGTTAATATATATATGTGACCCTCAAACGATCTGGGCCCTACTTTATTATATATAATATGGAGCTTTCTACTGCTCAGAGGCCATCTTCAGCACGGTACGGGGAGGGTTCTGGTCGAGGTAGGCACTCCTGAAGTTGACGCCGTTGGCGCACCTGATGTCGTTGTTGATCTCGGCGTTAGCTTGGCCGGGACAGTCGGATTCGCCGTAGAGGAAGGCCTTGAAACTGGGGACGTAGTGGAACGAGTAGCTGGCGGCACCGTCCGGGACGGCGCAGCAAGAGAAGTCCCGGCACGCGAACAGGAAGTTGCCCTGGCAATTCTCCCGGCTGAAAAAGTTCAGCTGGCTGGCGCTGGCCGGGGCGGCAGCGAGGGCGAGGAAGACCGCCAGGATGGCTGCCGTGGTGAGGAGGGTGGCCGTGGGACGACTGCCGGTGCCGGTGGCAGCCATGGTGAGCACGTAGGGGGAGGTGTAAATTTGGACAGATAAGAGAGCTTTGGCTATGTGGATGGTGGTGAGAGTTGTCTCCTGGGAACACCTATTTATAGGGCAAAGCAGGCATTGCTCGGGCTGCACCTGTGCAATCACGTTTGCAAACGGAGGAATACGCTGCTAGCTAGCTGTGTCAAATCGGTTGGCCAACATACCGCACCGTGCCATGGCTCGCACGGTCGGGTCACCCAGCCGTAGCGGCACGCCGCGGTATGCCACGCAGGTTTTTTTTTTTTACTTCTTCTCTCACATCCGGTATATCTAAGGAGTTTAAATAGTGTCTAGTTGATATGAAATTTTAAATATAAGTTAATTAAGAGATAATATAAATTATAATAATTTTAGTTTAATTTTTTAAATTAATTTTTTGTCAAGTAAAAATTGTCTCAAAAATTATTAGATTAACTTAATCTCAACATTTAAGAGATTTAAATGGTGTCTAATTAAGATAAAATTTTAAACATAAGCTAATTAAGATATGATACAAATTACAGTAATTTTAGTTTAATTTTTAAATTATTTTTTTGTCAAGTAAAAATTGTCCAAAAAATCATTAGATCGACTTAATCTCAACCATGGTTCGCGCGATACCTGCGAACCGTACCGTGCCTGGGCTCGATAATGGGGTGACCCGAGTGTGCCGCGGCGGCACGCCGCAACACGCTGCGGACCGGTACGGTTTGATTTGCTAAATATTTTTTTTTTCATTCCTCTCTCATATTTGGTACATTTAAGGGGTCTAAATGATGTCTAATTGAGATAAAATTTCAAACATAACCTAATTAAGAGATGATACAAATTATATTAATTTTATTTTAATTTTTTAATTATTTTTTTCATCAAGTAAAAATTATCCCAAAAATCATTAGATTGACTTAATCTCACCATCTATGCATCAATAACTTCTGATATTTATATTTTTCGAATCAATATATTTTCTCAGTAATTATGATGGCTTTAGATTTGACTTTATTTTTGGAACCAAATATCGTCCTGTTGAAGTGCACAGAGGGTTCCCCGTACTGCGGCAAACTCTGTGTGCACTTAAGGGTCTAAATGATGTCCAATTGAGATAAAATTTCAAACATAAGCTAATTAAGAGATGATACAAATTATAGTAATTATAGTTTAATTTTTTAATTAATTTTTTGTCAAGTAAAAATTGTCTCAAAAATTATTAAGTCGACTTAATCTCAACATCTATGCATCAATAATTCCTGATATTTTATATTTTTAGAATCATTATATTTTTCTAGTATTATGATAACTTCAAGTTTGATTTTATTTTTAGAATCGAATGTCTCCCATTGAAGTGCACATAATCAAATATAGTACTAGAATTATATTAATAATATGAAAATATTCTAAAATTAAATATAATTATGTTTTACATAAGTGATCATGTCTTACGTATAATTCACTATCTCTTTTAATTTATTATTGTCATATTAATATTTTATTATAAATTTTAAGACGTTACATTTTTGTTTCTTTTTTCGGATTCTTAGTGTTGATATAATGGAATACATTGGTCATATCATGAACAACTTTCATGAAGAGCCCACATGCTGGATCACCCTCGTTCAGGCTGTAGAGATGCCGCACTCACTGCTAGTAATTTGGATCACGATATGAGAGAGAATGTCAAGAATAATCCACTGTATCTTTAAGTACATACCTTCATTTGATGTGATTCTAGTTAGAGCTCGTAGAGGAAGTCGTGGGGAACAACTTTCATGAAGAAGTCTTGAAGAGATATACCCTCGTTTGAGATGTAGAAGGTATGATAATCCTGTATGTGTAGATCATGATATGAGAGAGAATGTGAAGAATAATCTACTATAACTTTGGGCACAGACCACCAATTGAGGTGATTCCACTTCGAGGATGAAGTTGAAGAAGAATGAAACAACTTTGGTGAAGACCTTGTGAGTATATCAGCCCCTTTTCAGGCTATAGAAGACGTGATATCCCTATTAGTTCAGGAGGATATGAGAGAGAGAGGGGAGGGCACATGCACGAGAAGAGATGGAATGTCTATCTTAAGTTTGGATGGAGAGTCTTCTTTTGAGATTTACTCATTTTAAATATTCATCAAGTCACAAAACAAAAACAAAAAATCAAACAAGCCCTTTCCCCACCGTATCTCAATGGTACGATACCGTACCATACCACGGAGAATGCAGCACGGTTGATCCGGACGGTACAACGAATCTTGGTGTCAATGAACCATCTTTAGTTCATTTGTGGAGAATGTTGGACCAGTGAACACAAACATGTGAATTTGAAATCTTTTATACAAGGACAGAGATAGGTGTCTAGGTGGCCCTAGACTTTCGATGTGAAGCTGCAAAAGAAAATATCAATGTGGGAAATTTAGGCATGGAATGGCTTATGAAGAAGTTAAAAGTCATAAAATTATTTTCCTTGGGCACCTCAATGTCCATGTGATTTTTCCGTCGCGCTTACCTCGTCAACTGTGCCGTTGAGGCGAAGTCGGAGTCTATGGTTTAAAAAAAAAAAAAACAATATCGCCCCGTCCCTTAGACACAACCCCTTTTTTGCTTAGTTGCCCCTATCGTCCATATTTTGCGAAAAAAATTCAAATCGAATCTGATAAAGTTTCAGATTTTAAATTTTTTTATAAAATCTCACTAATACTTATGAAGTTCGATCCTCTCATGTAGTGAGAGGAACGGAACTTATGCCATTTTTGTAAGAAACAACTTCCAGTTATTTTTTTTAAAAGCGGCAAGGAAATTTTATTTCTCTCTTCGTCTCAAAATCGTCCACGCATGAGTCCCATACACCTCAAGAATGTTTGGAAAACACATTCCGCTTTGTCAGACCATTTTAACGAGAAATAGGTTGTAACGATGTTTTCAAACTTTTAGACTCTTTGTGATGGTAAAAAATTAAAATATTACCATAAAAAGTTTTGGGGCCATAGGTAACCGCAAAATCTTCCATCGCTTTTGCCATTTTATGGTGACAAAGGCGTGTTGCTATGACGATATTTTTACAATGATTTTTTGAATTGCTATGAATGGATATTTGTGGCGACCCAATGTTCAATAATTAGTCGTCGACAATCGATGATTGACCTCTTTTCTAAAGGTCGAGAGCCGACGTTTGACGGCCAATGTTAGACATATGTTTGACACTCAACGTCTAACAATTAATCGTCGACGGTCGATGTTTAGTGGTTGAAGTTGGGAGTTAATTTTTTTTTTAAATTATTTATTTTAAAAATTATTTTACTGAAAAATAAATATTAAAAAATCTTTTTAAAATATATCATTTACATAAGTACTAAACAAATAATTATATATTTTTATTATTCTGTAATTATTCTTCTTAAAAATAAACTTTACAACCAAACCAACCAAAATACACCTGATCTCTTTCTTGACGCCCACCGTCAGGCGTCAGCAACGATGAGACTTGAACGGTTCTTCTCGTCTCCAAACAAATTTCGAGTGGGGGCCAACTGTCCTAACTACATGATCTCTTCGGGACCGATGTTGGCTCGAGTAAGAAGAAAACAAAATGAAAGCTTGCTAGCTAGCTAGCTGGAGGTACGAGAAAGGAGACGTGCCAGGTAAAGGAGGCCCCGTGTGAAATGTAGATGGTTGGAATTTTTTTCGTGAATAGAGAAGGAAGGAGGAGAGATCCGGAATAAAGGAGAGATGGCGATTTTATTTTTGCATGAAATTTTGGGATTGGCAAGTAAACAAAAGGCTGTAAATTGTGATCAAAAACAGTATTATATATGCTAGAATTTTGATTGTCGGTGATATAGAGAACAAAATTCCTGACAAAAGATAGTGACAAGTTAAGATTATTCATTATATCAGGGGGTCTACGTACTAATTGGCACAATTATACATTGGAGAGGAATGTAGGGTATTACATTTTTTTATGCCACCCACAAAAGGTATGTGCCAGTACTTCTCCATTTATCTCCCACATGAGAACTATATATATTAACGGGTCTACGTGATACTTATCTTTTATATATGTTTAGCGAAAAATGTGACACTATCATATATATACCTCCATGTTGGATGATGTGCAAAGGGTTTCCTAGCTAGGAGTTGTGGCCATATCATATCATGTATTTGTACTCTTTTCTTAATCAGTTATTTATGTCAGACAACTTTATTTTAACTTCTAGATATACATATTAGTCAAGTTTTGTGAATAGAACTATTAATCTCAAGTAAATAGTATTCACTGCTGGGAGACTTACTAATATGCATTTTCTACTAATTACTTCCAAGATGAATAATGATATATATAAATGCCCAGATATATTACCAGTA
The DNA here is from genome assembly GCA_014218235.1 of Colocasia esculenta. NCBI lineage: Eukaryota > Viridiplantae > Streptophyta > Magnoliopsida > Alismatales > Araceae > Colocasia > Colocasia esculenta. The sequence goes on from JACBKR010000883.1 coordinate 31,724, forward strand.
ATTATTGACAACATATATATATATATATATATATATATATATATATATATATATACATACGTTCAACCCAAAACATAATTCATTTTATTACAGTTATCTTATCGATCTGGTATATACGTACGTTTCACTTCGTGGAACCTATATTCCACCACGTGTCATCCATGCCTCAGGGTTGAACGAAAAATTAATTACTCCTCCCCCCCAAAAAAAAAAAATCTAAGAGAAGGTGAATTAGATTTTAAAACTACTAGTGGGTTGAATCAATGTTATAAGACTTAAGTGACAAATCAAATTATTCGTGAAGAAGAAACGAGATGAGAGATATTGACAATCACATAAAATGATACATAATTTAAAATGATTTAGCAACAACTTGAACGTGAGACTGTACTTTGCAAGATCATCTTAAACTATTACTAAACCACTAGACAACAAGGCGTTAGTTTGACTATTACAACTTGTTTGATATTAATTTGATATTAATGTGTAATGACACCTCTCACCCATGTAAAGGTGCTAATTCGCCGCAATTTCAATAAATACGAAGGTGATAATTCCCTTTAAACTCATTATACATGAAGAAACTAGTTCACCTTTTACAACCACAAATCATAAACATAAAAGAAGAAATCATGTTTATCTTGAAAATTTAAAACATATCTCAACCGTGACAACTTTAATCACATGTAAATACTCCACAATCTCTACTGCAGCGAGAAGCCCCATGACAACTTCCTGATCCTGGTGCGCGGCCCTTGCCGCCACACCAGCCTGCGCCAGCAAGCTCAACATGTACGGCGAGGAGGATTGCCCACTTCCTGTGGGCGTGCTGGGGCTTCTCCTGCTGCATGCGTCATTGACCCAGACGGCGCTTCCGGCTACCAGCTTCCACTACGTGCCGGGCTTCGACGCCTTCCTCTATGGAAGCCCCAGCTCTTGGTTGGGGTGCGTCGGCGCACTTTCGTAAGCCAGGCCAGACCAGGCCATGCCAGCATCCCGTATGTGCTGGGCCTGCGCTTTCTGGAGCAATCGGACGCAACTGCATGCGTTTCAGTCAAAAAATAATGGCAAAGTAGTTGCTCTTTGGGTCTTTCATAAATGAGAAATATTTATTACCCTTTTTTGGAGGGCAAAAAAATGATATGGTTGAAAGTTTGATGACATCTTTCTCTATCTCTTTTTTCAACCAATAAGATTACTTGCGGAGTAATCTACATCGCTCTCTCTTTACCAAAAATGGCACTAAATATTTCTCTTCATGAAAGACGAGATTGCAGAATGTCTGGGAGGCCCAATAACGGCCCAGATTAGCTTTCTATGGAACTAAAGTTAAGATGGGCCGAAAGGCCTTTGCAAAGAAGTCAAAGCAGGTTACCCATTTCATGTTAATTACATATATATTTCTAAAATCTGTTGTATTCTCATGCGTATCCTTTAAATTTTGACCTCATTAAATATATTTAATATTAAAAAAAAATTGATCAGAAGCTAGTACACCGTCAACACTTGAAAAATATTCTGCTGAACTGTAAAGTAGAAGGATAAAGAGACCAAAATATCTTTAAACTCCCTCCCCTCTCGCTATCCTCTGTTCATCTCTCTCTCTCTTTAACGATTCTCTCTTTCTTAATAGGGTGCTTGGTTGCTCTCTTTTTACCTCTCTTTTCTTTCAAACTTAAAAATAAGAACATGTAATCTGCTTTTCTACATTTGATGGTTGCTTCTCTAATTTTTGAGAAAAAATTCTACGTGATACAAAACACTTTCTAAATAAAAATAGCTCTTCATCTTTTTTTTTTTAATTTTAAAGAGATTGGACTCGGCTTCATGCGACTTCATCTCCCTCTGTCCTCTCCTCCATGTGCTTTGTTCCTTCCTCCTTCCCTCTTTTATAGGTAAGCTCTCCTCCACCGGCCGCCTCCTCTACTCTTTCCATAAGCTATCACCTAGAATTGTTAGATCATTCAGACAATTCATACATAGAAATAAATGTATATTCACCAACAGAATATACATACAAACCTACGATACTAATACAAAAAAGAGTCAAATTAAGAATGTATTACAATGTCACTAAATGTCTAACAATCATTGTCTCCCTCATGATCATCATCACGATAAAAGAAATCATCCCCATCATCATCCATCATGTTGTCGCTTTCAACTGGAGCAAGAGCATTGGACTCTGTGATGTTCTGATCTCGATGAGAAATGATCTCTCTCTTTCATCTGTGCACGCATCTTCTATAGAAATACGTGGTGGATATCACATGCGCAGCGGAAATGATATATTTAAAATTTAAACTACGATTCTCACACTTAGTTTTCTGATCGGGATAATGTCCGGGTGCATGACTCTCATGCAAACTATCGAAGGGTAAACTATCTCACCTATGGGTGCTCGTTGTCGCGGTCTACCGAGCAAGCACGTTAAGAACGATGTGTATCATGTCGTCGCCTTCTTAACGCGACCAAGGCGCCACCTCATTATGATTTCCGAAGGGTCTAGCTTTGTGGTTGGCAGTGTGGGTCTCGTGGGGGCCTGGTTCCAGTTGTTTTATGCTAGTTTAATGTGTTTGAGCTGTGTTAATGTTAATTATTAGCTTTGAATTATTGGAAACGAAACTGCTTATAGTTAGTTAGAGGTTGTTGTATATTATGTTGGTTATTTCCATGCAAGTAATAAGATTGTGGTTTATGAATATTTGGCTTAAAGATTATAAATATATGTCTTAGTAGGTTAATTGCTAGTCGATGATGTTTAGTATTCACTGTGATGGTTTATGAATGAAAGGTTTAAAAGGTTGTTTGGTACCAAATAGTGATTTGTTATGGAATGTTGTGATTTGACGAGTTCGATGGTCCGGTACTTAATCCAGAATGTCTCTCAAGACGGGTACCCCAAGTTCTCTGTGATCTAGGCACATTGTGCTTGGGATTTGTCTTGGTACTATGTGTACCGTTGATATCTGTGTCATCTTCCTGAACACCCTCACTTATTTTTTGAGTAGCCCGTGGTGAGGGCAAGATATATGGTAGTGGGGCAACGACTTGTGGTGTGTGTTTGTTCTATTTGGTCATTTTTAGCGCACTCATAGTTGGGGAACAGATACCAATAGATGTACTCTACAGTTTGATTTTCTGTAGGTGGTGTTAGTTACTCTCCACAATTTGTTTGTACTTGTAGAGGTGGAGCCGCATTTGTACCTTCTGTCTGTGACTACAAGGCTGAGAGGTGTTTCGTATGTTGGTTTGTCCTGGTTGGATATTGGAGTCATGAACCAGTAGTCGTGATCCGAGTGTTAGCATCGTTCCTTCCAACTCTGCCGGTTGGCTTATTCTGTAGTGTGTGTGGTACAAATTGGCTTTGTACCATTCCTTGGTGCCGTTGGTCTTTAGTTTCCATGACTTCCTTTCCGTAGCTCACTTTCAATGCTCGTCATGTTTAAGTAGCTCTTAGTTGGCAGTTTATTTCTGGTTAATCGTGGTATTGTAGTTATTCTTATTATTATAAATGTTTAACAATAGTTGGCTATTTAGCTGTGATAAGGTGTGGTGTTTACCTATGTTGAATAGAAAACATACTTAGGTTATAGCTTTGGGTGTGTTTCCTTTAAATTGTTATATGAGAGCTAAGTAATCAAATTATGTTATTTAGTGCTTTTCCTTTGTTGCATGTGAATTATATATTGTTGTTTTGAAGAATTTTCTTGCTGAGCATGTGACCTTGTGAGACTCACACCCCCTACACCCCTCTTTCAGGTGTTTAGTGAGCGAGGTTTCATGGAGGCGAATTTGTACCACCAACAATAGTGTGAGCTTCGCTCTTGTTGTATACCTCGGGATATGCCCTAGACTTTTGTACTTTTCTTTTAGATATGTAATAATGTATTGAGACAATGTAATTCTTTAATATATATAAGATTGTGTACTTTATCATGTATCTTCATACCAATGTGGTTGTTTTTGTAGTCTTACTGGACACGTGTGTATGATATCCCTTGCAAGACTTTGATCTATTTGAAGGAGGCGGATATAGATTTGGAGCCTTTTTGAGCATAAGTATCCAAGGACGCTATATATACATATATATACCTTAAAAATTTTAGACAAAAGATCACTGATCAAATCATGGTATCAAGTGATATTATAATGTAATGTATGTTTATCACTAATAAAAGTACTAATGAAATAGGCATGATAATCGAGGTGCTAATCAAAGTGAAAATATGATGCTAATCAATATAATAATCGAAGTGTTACTTAAGCAATAATCGATTAATGATTGTATTGTTAATTGATGCACTAATCGATACATAAATATATTGATAATCATATCAATAATCAAATTGACATTATGTAATAATCAAATTAATAATTGAATCCATAATTGATGTAGAAATATTCTAATAATCGAATGGATAATCAATGTGAAATAGTCAAGTAATCAATTCCATAATCGATGCAAATATATTGATAATTGAAGCAATAATCGATGTATTTATTAGATCATAGTTCAACTAATAATCAAAGTAGTAATCGGAATGAATTGAACTACTACCACCACAAGAAAATGCGGCATTTTCGACGGCCTCTTTCCGTCGGAAAATAAATTTTCTGACAGCTTCCGTCAGAAAGTCGTCGGAAATGGCCCGTCGGAAATAGTTGGTCGGAATATTACCGACGGAAAAGAATTCCGTCGGAAATCGGTCGGAAATTTCGATTATTGCGTCGGAAATCGGTCAGAAATCAGTCGAAAATTGGTATTTCCGACGGATTTTCCGACTGAAAAATTCCGTCGGAAATATCCGTCGGTAAAACTGCTTTTTCTAGTAGTTACTAATGGATATGCTCCTATAACTGATAATCGAAGTGAGTTGTTCTTGTAAGCTAAGTAATGCTTGAATTAATAATCAAAATGATACTTGTTCTTGTAATCAGAACGATACTTGAACTGGTAATCGAAGTGATACTTGTTCTTGTAATCGGAACGATACTTGAACTAGTAATGAAGCAAAATGTTCTATTAATCGAAGCAATAAACAAAACAATTTGTTTGTGTAATCGAAGTGATACTTGTGAACTACTAATCCAAGCAATTTGTTCTAGTAATCGAAGTGATACTTGAACTAGTAATCGAAATAATGCTTTAAACTTGTAATCGTGGTGAAAACTTGTACTTCTAATAGAAGCAATAATCAAAACGATCTATTCTAGTAATTGAAGAAAACTTGAACTAATAATCAAAAGGATACTACTTAGATAGTTTTCAAGATACTTATATATTGCAATTCTTCTAATCGATAGGCATGTAATAACTAATAACTTATAATCAAAGCAACACTTGAAAATTTTTCAATGTACTCACAATGTTGTTCTTCTAGGCAATGGAATTTTCTATTTTCCTATTGAAAATTTGACTTGGAAAATAGCATTAAATATATACATTTTCATAGTTTTAGTTATCACCCAAACTTAGGGGCACAAAGAGGTGAGTGGCTCAACATTAAACAAATTGTTTTATCTATGGATGCAAATAAGTCACCAGGGCCGGATGCTTTCTTTATATATGGGCTTCTATCAATAGTTTTGGGACCTAATAAAGGGTGATGTTATGTCATAACAGAAGTTTTTATAGAATCTCATTTTCTGGGGGCAATGTTACTAATGTAACAAAATGAAGGTGATTTTTGGATGGGTTAGATGCCCTAGAGAATTTCTTTAAATAGCTGAATTCTTCAACTACAATCAGGATCCCAATAGATAAGACGTACAAGCTTACAATTACAAAGAGAAAACGTTCAAATTCTTATTCCAAGAAAACACACTGAAATTTGTGGATTCAACCTGAAATATTAATATACATCAGTTGATTTTTTTTCTCTATAGCCCCTAATGTCTTCTAATAACCTCTGTAGTTAGAATATCTTTTCATTTTAGATATCTCCATCTTTTCATTATAGTTTTTCTTTGTTGGACAATGCCCTTAGCCGTACTATACACAGCTACTATTTTCTAAAACTTGTAGTAACACTTGAACCTGGTACAATGGTATACACACTCTAGGTGGTGCTCCATTTTAGTCAAGTGTTACGGTACTTGTTGATCACATCCTAATTTTATATCTCCATGTACGTTCCAATTAGTTCCACCAAAGCGATACTCATGATATTTTCTGTCTTGGTCTTATGGATCTAATTCAGATCTTGAGAATTTACAATATTTTTTATTGTCTCAACATTTACTTAAATCCTTTTTTTAGTGATATCTGTCACGATCAACTTTTTCTATTCCTGATGTTAGTAGGATTTATTGGATGCATGTGTTTTCTTTGTACATATTCAACATTGACTTGGTTTCTAATTATCTGTTGGATCAAATTATAAAAAGTTACACAAGTACCAATTTGACAAGTATATCAGACTGCAACATAACCTTGGGGAAGGAAGTTAATTGAATCCCTAGGGTGTTGATCACATTAATTTATGAATCTATGACGTTTGTTTTATCTTCTTTAAGCATTGGATAAGTAACTTTCCAGTCATTTATGGTTACATCTGTGTTAATGACATTTTTGAATGTATGACATGCAATTGTTTTATTATTCATTATCAATCTTCACATGTATAAGGAAAGAGGGTGACATTATTAGATTTGGCTGGAGAAGAAGTTGGAATTGATGCAGAGAAAAGGAAAAAGTGATGATGGGGAAGGTGTTAGGTGATGTCTTTTATGGGGTTACAGTTTTCTTAGCAATCAAACTTGAGACTCTTCTATTTGTAAGGATTCCGGGAGAAAGATTGTGAGAGATGTAGTGGATAGTCACATAACCTGTTTTAAAGACTATGTAAGAAAATGGTTCAATATTTCAATTACATAATCTTGTAGCTTTTAGCTATTGACATTCACTGCTTCATTTTTTTTCTTTGCAAGTTCACGTTGATCTTGTTTGAGGACCTAGTTACTTCACTCTTGACATTTGGATTACCATTCTCCATATTTAGGTGTATGTGTTATGGTCATTTGATGACGTATTTTGTACTTGTGAAATGTACTTGACAGATCTGCTACAATGAATGTGAATATAACATGATGATAGATATTTTATACTTGTGATATTGAAGATATATTGTAATGTAAGATGTATATATATATGAAAGCTAGAAATTATTGTACGTGATGTATGGTTATTTTGTAATGTATGGACATGAAAATTTGAAAACTTAATGTACAGTGGCGGAGCCAGGGGGCAAGGGGGGGCAATTGCCCCCCCTTATTTTTTTGCACCCCTTTATTCATGAATAATTATTTTATTAATTATCTCCCTCTTGATTTTTTACATAAATTTTTTTCTTATAATTTTTTTGCATAAAATTTCTTCTGATGGGCATGTGAAATTTTTTTAAACTTTATTAATTGCCCCCCTTGAGTTGAGTACTCATGAACAATTATCTTATTAATTGCCCCCCCTTCTAAATATTTCTGGCTCCGCCACTGTTAATGTATGTGATGTATGACATAAATCAGTATAAACTATGATGGTAGTGTATATACCTACGTAGGTACGTAGATCTCAAATCTTAAATTGAAATGTTGTATACCTACGGATTTCACTGTAAGTGTAGTCAGATATAGTTATATTTTCTGCCGTAACTGTAGGTGATATATCTAAGCATTACGATGTAAGTTACTTACAGATTTCACTATAACTGTAATTAGAAGTGAAGTTGCTATACTTAAGGCCTTCACCGTAAATGTACCTCCGTGGATAATTTTTTTAACCAAAAATAAATTTGTTCTTACGATTTACTAGTCTTATACGTATAGTTATAATCATAAGATATCGTTAGAGCAGACCGATCTATTCATATATATGCTTATAAAACTATAAGAAAAGATTTAGCTAGAGTCGCATAGCACTGTATAAAACCGTAGGAGCTTCTGCTGATATAAGTCTATTATTATGATTTACTCTAGTATAGATACAGTTTTTTGTTGCAGTGGCCCATCAAGCTCCAGCTTTGTTGTAGTGAGCCATCAAGTTGCATCTCCCACGAGTCCATTTGTTACCAATATTACCCCTTCACAGTGTCTGCTACTGGCTACTGCATGACCTTTTCTATTTTAAATGCGAAGGTCATTTAAAATATTAGAATGGTAATCATTGGCTGCTGATCCGTTTTAACTTATAACATCAGCCACAGTGAGTTCCCAGAAAGTGGCAGAAACTACATGAACTAAAGAAAAGCTCGGCATATATAAAACATTAATCGTGCCCACAAGAGAGATTGGTGTAGATATGTAGAGAGAGTCCAGATGAGATTGCCAAAAAGCTCAGCCTAGTAACACTATTGCATGTACATATATTATGTGACCTTCACCTAAGCAACAGCAGATTGCCAAAGTAGCGGAGAGTTGTTATTGCATATATGTGAACGCGTGGTATGTCACATACATAAAAACTCTTGAGAAAGCTGCAGCTTATAAGCTGCGGGTGGAAGCTCCTTACAAAGGAAGAACAGGGCGGTGCCTATACGTCTCTCTCTCTCCGTCTCTCTCTCCCTCTCTCTTTCTTATGGGCACTTCTTCTGGCACAAGCATCGGCGACGGAGCCGCTCGCACTGGCCACCGCCATAGCCTTCGTGCATGCAGACCTGGGCACAGATGGTGTCGCTGACGCAAATGCCCTTGAAGCCGCTGCTTGGGAACTGACACACCCTCGCCGCAGCAAGCCCTGCATCCCCTGCATGCATGCAATATTAGGAGATCACCGTAACATCATCAACTTACTTAGGGGACGCGAAAACTTTATATACTTATATAGATATATAAATATATATGTTGACAGTAGCAAGAACTTGCTGGGAACCGGCCAGTCGCGGCATGGAGGATTAAAAAACCTTCTCGACCTGTGTTAATAGTAGAGACGTACGTAGAAGGGAAAGCCATAACCTTCTCATGTATGTCATGAATGTTACTAGTAACAGGGATAGAGAGAGAGACGTACAAGGAGCCAGGACCAGGATGAGGAACAGTAAGATAGTGACCGGTGCCTTCTTTCCCTCCATGGTCTTGGAAATCTTTCAGCAGCTTCCGTGCCAAAAACTCCACTCTGTACTGTTCCTTCTCTGCTCTGGATCGAGGGATCAACAGGTGTTTATATCGCATCCTGAGGATGGATGAGCTGCTAAGAAGATGGCAACCGGGCACAAATTACAACAAAGCGGTGACGATGGAGGTCGCGGGCAGCTGGCGCATGCCACTGCAGGTGTCGCCTCGAGCAATCTCCCCACTTTCCCATATCTTGCTTGAAGGCTACCACGTGGCAGCGGTTACCGCACATAAGCTTATGGCAGACGGTGGACCGCCCGGCCAGATGATTCGGGGAGTCCGGATCCTCTCGCAACGCGGGAGGAGGGAACTCTATGAGTCACCAATCTCAGGGTGATGCGTGGCTCCCACTTCCGTCTCTCCTCTCCACTCTTTATTTGACCGGTCACTCCGTTCTCCCCTCTCTTTTCCGCTGTCTCTCCACTCTTCCTCTCCTAGTTGTTATTGCGCAAACGCGCAACAGTAACACACCATTTATTTTTTTTCCTTAATTTTAAATTTTTATTTTAAAACCGGATTGTGAAAGATGTCATTTTTTATTTTATATTTTTTAAATAAAAAAATAAATATCATTAAAAAATATGTATATTAATATCTGTAAAAATTTTAATAGTTGAAAATTATGAATAATATGGTTATTAGACCTCATTATTATTATGAGATTGAAATAATTAATATCTGGGATTAATTGATATTAATAAATATTACCTTAATACCATACATCGAGATGTGTGCTCCAACATGGCGACACCGAAAAACTGTAACGAAAATAAAATTCGAGAACACCATAATTTTCAGAAAAATATGGTGACAGCAGAAATGTAAATATTGATTTTGTTGACGTACGGATTTCGAAATTAAGTGGACGCAATTATTTTCTGAACAATTTTTCACCCAGTACAAAATAAACTCTAAAATTAAACTAAAATTATCATAATCTATAAAACTATTACATTAGTCTATGGCTGAAATTTTAACACAAATGGATATCATTTGAATGTTTTCAATAGGATCTTTGGGCCAGCTGATTTTTAGCCTATTTACGGTAACCATTTTAACCAATTATTCTTTGCTTACATAACCATGGTTACATAAGGCTTAAACTACTTAGTTTGGCTGGGTTACACGTTAGTTACCTACGTAAACATTGCAGAGATTGCATGGGCTACGTGTGATAGTAAAAACCAAGAGATTTTTACTATGACACATCAATGGCCTGTGTGTCTTCACGCATGGGAACTCTGTTGGGTTATAAAATCCCCCCAATACAATCGTACGAACCTTTCAAGTGTTTGCTTCTGCTGATTTGGCCATTGTGGTGTGTATGGTTGCTTTTAGGTGAATATGATTTTATTTAGGTGCATATGTTGTATTCAGATGTATATGGTTGCATTCAGGTGTATTTTGTCCAAACACATAATAACTGTTGTGTATGGTGTCATTCAAGTGCACATGGTTGCATTCAGATGTATATGGTTGCATTTAGGTACTTTATATGCAAACAGACAATAACTATTATGTATGGTCGCATTCAGGTGCAAATGGTTGCATTCAAATGCATATGGTTGCATTTAAGTGCTTTATATGCAAACATACAATAACTGTTATATATGATCGCATTCATGTGCATATAGTTGTATTCAGATGCATATGGTTGCATGCAGGTGCATATGCTTCCATTTAGGTACTTTATATGCAAACATACAACCATATGCATCTGAGTGCAACTATATGCACCTGAACGCAACCATACACAACAGTTATTGTCTATTTGCATAAAGAGCATATGAATGCAACCATATACATCTGAATGTAACTATATTCACCTGAATGCGACCATACATAATTGTTATTGCCTGTTTGCATTTAAAGCACCTAAATACAACCATATGTACCTGAATATAACCATATGCATCTGAATGCAACTATATGCACCTAAATGCGACCATACATAACAGTTATTGTCTGTTTGCATATAAAGCACCTAAATGCAACCATATGCATCTGAATGCAACCATATACACCTGAGTGCGACCATACATAAAAGTTATTGTCTATTTGCATATAAAGTACCTAAATGCAACCATATGCATCTGAATGCAACCATATGTATCTGAATGCCACCATACACAACAGTTATTATGTGTTTGTACAAAATGTACTGAATGCAACCCTATACATATGAATGCAACCATATGCATCTGAATGTAACATATGCACATAAATACAATCATATTCACCTAAAAGCAACCATACACACCACAATGGCCAAACCAATAGAAGCAAACACTGGAATGTTCGTACAATTGTGTTGGGGGGGTTTTATAACCCAGCAGATCTCCCATGCGTGAAGACACGCAGGCCATTGATGTGTCATAGTAAAAATCTCTTGGTTTTTACTGTCACACGTAGCCCATGCAATCTCTCCAATGTTTACACGCAGGTAACTAACGTGTAACCCAGTCAAACCAAGTAGTTTAAGCCTTACGTAACCATGGTATGTAAGCAAAGAATAATTGGTTAAAATGGTTACCGTAAATGGCCTAAAAACCAGCTGGCACAAAGATCATATTGAAAACACATTCAAATGATATCATTTGTGTTAAAATTTCAGCCTTAGGCTAATTAATGGTTTTATAGATTATGGTGATTTTAGTTTAATTTTTAGAGTTTATTTTGCATTGGGTGAAAAATCGTCCGAAAAATAGTTGCGTCGACTTAATTTCGAAATCCGTACGTCAACAAAACTGGATATGTACATTTCTGATGTCATCATATTTTTTCTAAAAATTATGGTGTTCTCAGATTTTATTTTCGGCTCGATCGCGGAGGAAGGGAGGAAGAAAAGAAGAGGGAAATGGGGGAAAAGGTTTCGTCGGAGGGGGAAAAGGGTTTTGGTTGCTTATAATTATATATTGTTAGCGACGGAATAGCGACAACAAACTTTCTGTCGCTAATTCATTGCTAAATAGGGACAGCAACGGCGACGGACATTTTTGCCGCCCCTAATTAATCGCAGAATTTCTATTTAGCGACAGTAACAAGTTTGTCGCTAATTTGTCGCTATTTAGGGACAGATTAACGACAAATAAATTTCCGTCGTTAAATTCCGTCGCTAAACATTTTTTTTTTGTAGTAATTTTATTGTAATCGAACAGATGAATTCACATGCTTCGTTAATCAAACAAAATTCTTATTATATATAAGGATGATAATAGATCATATCATAAACTGAGGTAAAGTCAAAACCATGCAAACACCAGGCGATCAAGTTTCAAGATTTATGTATCAAATTTATCGGGATCAAACGAAAGCAAACAAAAAGCTAAAGCGAACATGAATGTTGTTCGGCCGTGCAAGATTATCCTACGAGTTTTCATACTTATTTTATAAGATCATGCATATCTACATTATCGCGAGAATCTTTGAAAACAAAACGTAATAATACTATGGATACATATTTTAGGGTCATACGAATCATCTTATTTTAAATTCAGCAAATTTGTTACGGGGCCGATAGTGTGAGCATCTAAGAGAGAGTGTGAGGTTTTTAAACTCGGCTAAAATTGATAGTGATTTTAATCCTACATTGAATTTCGCCCCTTAAACTCAGCTAAAGTGGATAGTGGTTTTAATCTTACATTAGATTTCACACAAAAATTAGACCAGTTTAAAAGAAAAAAAATCTCCTACCTCAATACCAAGATATTAGGAAAAGACGAATGATTCTTAATAGAATCCCTAAAGATTTAGCCACTCTATTTGACACCAAACCCCGAACTCTCTGGGAAGACCTAATCCCTCGAGCCTCTTGATGCAGCACACCTTCTCCCCAATACAAGAGGCAGTAGATATCTGCCTTGGGATTTCACTCAAAAAGCTCAAACCTCCAACTCAACGGCCAAACATTAAAATTACGTTTGATATTTGGATAGATTAAGAATAGAATGAGATTATCTTCAAAATTTTATGAAGACTGAGAATAGAGTAAAGTTATCTTCCAAATTTTGAGGATTATGAAGATAACTTCACTCTATTCTTAATCTATTTACAAAGATATTCTCAAACCGTCACCGCCGAGTTCTTCCAAATGGATTCTTTTAATGATATTCAAGTTGCTGAGGGAAGACAAACAGCAATCATGAACCCCACTCACTAATGACAACTTAGATTAGAAAACAAGTCTCCTACCCATATGAGAGAGGGCATCTATTGCCAAATATGCTTTCCGACTCTTAAATTTTCAACTCCCATCCTACGCTTATATTGAGATTCCTTCTACCTAATATGAAACAATGTTTTACTCAGAATTTAAGTGTTCTAAATACAGAGATATAATTAATTACAGTAGACATCATTATTAAAAATCCTATTCGGCTTGTATAAACTAAGCTAATAACTTAATTTAATTATTTAAATTGTTGATCGCTGCATCTAAGGAATTCTATGGGATTCAATTGTCTAGAGGAGGATAAAGACAACACGCAATGATTTAATTACTACTGTTATAGAAATTCAGTTCTCTATCCAAACACACCTCCTGTCCATATATAACTAGTAAAAAAAACACGCTACGCGTGTAGTAAATCCATAAGTGTAATAAAATTATTAAAATAATTTTAAAAATAAATAAGAAAAAATTACTTTTCATATATTAAAAAAATAAATAAATAAGGAAAGGTAACTTTTTATTTTGAATAGTTTTCTTTTAAAAGAATTTAATAATTATTTTTTTTTTTTACATTGAGAAATTAACAATTATATTAAATATAAGAGAGCTAGGAAGATGAGTCTAACATTTAGTGGGAAGTGAGATAGTCAAAATACAAGAGTAGGTTATGGATGAGTCCGAATTTATAGTTAAGTATTATATTTTCTTTACAATATATATATATATATATATATATATAATATATATATATATATAAAGATTAAATTAGCCAAATTTATAACACCTTGTCCAGCACCAATCACAATTATGCCTCACTAACAAAGACTTCAACTTCATGGGCAACTTTGATAAGATCTATCCGATGTATGGATGTAAATCTTAAAATAAAAGCTATCATAGTTAGATTCCATGAAGGTAGTTTTGCTAAGAGTAAATAAAATAAACTTGCTATGGTTTATTAGGATAAGACATATGGTCAAGAATATATGTTCAAATAAAAAACATATCTAGTTTGAAAGAAAATTTAAAAGCTAATTATTCTACTCAGAGTAATTTATTTTATTTTATTTAAACTCTTTTTAATATTGTCAACTGTTTTATCTAATTTCTTCTTTTCATTTTAGTTAATTAGAATAATATTATGATCACCAAAGTAAAATATTTATTTTGACACATGTTACCTATATGATACAAATTTTTTGATCGAACAACATATGTTTATCTTTTAAGTTGCCAATAACTTTCTTGATAACAAGATATCTATGTATTACACATGATTATTTGTGCTTGTTATGGTTATTTTGATAACCTAGAAAATTATAATATACTTATAAATGTAACATTTGAAATGTAAAATTTTCATAGAATGGAGATTCCTCCGTCACCTAGAAATCTTTGAATTTAATCATTCTCAACAGTTTTCATAAGACACTCCAATATTTTATAACAGTCAAATGTCTATATATATATACATATATAATGTAATATTTTTTTGACAAATATACATATCACGTACACATGTAAAAAGATAAAAAAATTGTATATTGGCTTTGAGTAAGAAGTAATTGATTACATATTAATGATTAAATTTTTAAGTCATTAACTATAATATTAGAGATTAAGAATGACACAGTTAAATCTATTGAGATTAATTTGTTTCTCTCAAACTTTCATAGAATAATTGTTAGATGATAAATATTGATCAAAGATGGATGTATGCATGGCTTTGACGAAGAATCAAATATTACTTGACTTGTCGCTATCTCTATATATAGTCACTAAATTGTTGTCTTGAAAATTAACTTGTATAAAATATTATGAATACCTTTTGCTCGAATGAATCAAAGATTGATTGGGCTCTCCTATTATGGGGTTGAATTGGATTGTCATCTAATTCAGCAATAAACATAGAATTTATTGAAAGTGACTACTTTAAATTAACATGGATCAAAATTAAATTTTAAGTGCATCATAAATACACTCAAAATAATATATTTTAGAGAAAGGATAAGAAGAAAAAAATGAAACAAATTTTAATGTCTATTAAGCAATTCATGGATAGCTATCTGCGGTTGAACTACAGACAAAAATAAAAAAAATATAAAAAAATATGATATTATTTCAAAAATATACCTACTGGCGAACAGGACTACGCGAGGGCGGAGTGGGGTGCACTGCGGCACCGGCTTATGGCAGTGGAGTTGCTCAATCGTCAGCTCAACCATCTTTGTCTGCCACCCCCGGCCTCCCTTCCATCTTTTCTCTCTCTCTCTCTCTCCTCATCTCCCTTGCGCAAAGAGGAACAGAGGAGAGGGGGCTGGGGGTGCCCTAGCCCACTTTGGTTGAAGATTAGATTACCCCATGGTAGCTTAACCCAGGACATTTTAACCCCAAAGTACATATTTCACTTTGGTTGCTACCCTTGAGTTGGAGATGGGTAAACTTATTTTTTTTTTGTCAATTAACATCTTTGACTCCACTTATTTTCATGTGAAAAAAATTAAAAATATGAGATATATAATAAATAAGATTTAAAATTTTATCATAAGTTTTTAAAAATTTTTAAAGAAAAAAAAAACAAAACTAACCCCCTTTACCCTACCTCTTGAGGTGGGGTAGACTTACCCAGGGGTAACCTGGCCCAGGTTACATGAGGGTAACCCTTTCCCCCTCCCCAAAGCTAGGGGAGGGGGTTAACCGGGGTTAACCAGGGGTACCCCTTGTCAAAGCGGCCACAAAAGTTGTGTTGCCCAGCTAGCAAGCCCAGAGGGGGGGGGGGGGTGAATGGGATTCTTTAAAATGGTTATTTAAAACCTGTAATAAAAAATGTTCGCACAACAAACACTTCGATGATTGTTAATGTTAGTGAAAAGAAAACAACAAACACAAAGCAAGCAATCACACTACACAAGATTTTATCATGGTTCGGACCTCCTCTCCACAGGAGTCCTACGTCCAGCCCCTGAGCAACAACTCAAGATTCACTACCCAAGGGTACAATGCCCCTCAAAGACACTTACACACCCAGCCGCAGTTGGTCTTCTCTTCACAACCCCAAGAGGAATACAACACCCTAGAACCCTCCAGGTCTTCCTTCAACATGAAGGGAAAAACACCCTGGAACCCCCAGGTCTTCCTTCAACACGAAGGGAAAAACACCCTGGAACCCCCAGGTCTTCCTTCAACACGAATGGAATAACACAAAGATGTGTTCAAGGGATGATGCGCCCCTGGACCAAGCTAATAGCACAGTGCTTGATCCGAAGTGAATACTGAGAGGAAAAGATCTACAAAGAAGAACTCTCTCAGTTCACAAAAGCTCTCTCAAGGTTTTACACTAGACACAGAGAGCTAAGAGCTACAACAAAACGATGGAGTGAGACTTGAGCTCTTCTGTGGTGCTTGCTGATTTTGAATTCTCAAGATGTTTTTCGCTATTCTTCACGTAGGCACCAGTCTTCTATTATATCTTCTTTTAAAAAAGTAGTTGTTGAAGTATCTGTTGTTTCTATGTTTAGAGAACGTTAGACTGCATGGCTATCCTTTGCAGTCAACGGTTCTTTGCGTTCCATGCACGTAAGAAGAAAATCCTTCTTGATATTCTCCAGGTTCTACTTTATCCAACGTTGTATAGAGTCGTGCTGTCAGGGACCTGCACACATTAATGCTAAAACATAGACAGCTAAGTTGTCTCTTGTTGTCAGTCAACGTTAGAGTGAGAATACATCAAAATAGAATTCCATTATGTCTTTCCAAAAAGATATTACATGCAGAAAGCATAAGAATAGAAGATTACTGGACATGCATTGTGCATAGAAATGTACGGTTATATTTAATGCATGGATAAAAGAGAAATACGCGGGATGACTTTGACTTGTCAAGATATTTGAATATCAAATATCTAGTTGTTATAGCTCATGAAATCGATATGAACATGACTTATAGAATCGTTGTGTGAATCAGTCATTGTTCATGTGAATCGTTGCACATTCATAACCAAATCGATATACACACAAATCGTAT
>JACBKR010000884.1:0-70700 GCA_014218235.1 Colocasia esculenta
AGCCAAAGTTCTTACACGACGTCATGCTGTGTTCAGGATCCCCTGATGCAAAAATGCTCTATAAGGAACTAATTAAATACCGACGAAGCATGCACTTAACACAGTTGGGAAAGTTACAGTAAGCTAGTTTTCAACTGTCATAGATAAGTCCCTTAAAAATGTTGTGTTGGTTCTTGTCATATATAGTTGTTCTTCCAGAAAATTTGCTCACTAGACTTTCTTTTATAATTCAACGGCGAGAACACCAAATGAAAATCTTCTTGATAGGATGTAGCAATCTAGGAATTATATTTCACTTCTTTAAAACAATTAATTATAGCAACTAATTATACGCAGGACGTACGTCAAAAAAAGAAAGGACATGCAGGGCTGAAACACAAGGGAATGCCACTTCCTTGATCTTTAGCTATTTTATTAGAGTAGAGAACGTTAGAAAGTCCATTTCCAAAAAGATTAAATCAGAAATTGTAAATCTAAAGAATAGATCTCAATAAGATTGGCCAACTTGGAGCT
Source organism: Colocasia esculenta (assembly GCA_014218235.1). NCBI lineage: Eukaryota > Viridiplantae > Streptophyta > Magnoliopsida > Alismatales > Araceae > Colocasia > Colocasia esculenta. The sequence goes on from JACBKR010000884.1 coordinate 514, forward strand.
GTCTCTACTTGACAAATTTTATAAAGTAAAAACTTGACCTAACTGTTACTGCTATAGTAACATAGCTCGGCTCCAGCCGAGGTGACCGTTGAGGCGCTTCTCGCCAGACGGAGCCAAGACGACCAAGCCGATGAATCCTTTTGAGGCGCGCTTGGCCGACGTGCCGAAGCTGCTCTCGACCTCCCGACCTGACCTGCAAAGCCTGCTGAGTGGGCTCGGCGGGGAGACACTCCGATGCTCAAGTCAGTCGCTAGCTGAGCAGAATGGCGTAGCATGGGGGAGAACATCGTACCTTTGCCTGTGGAGTGTCTGCCCTTTATATAGTGTTAGGATACCTGTGGGTTAGCTGGATGAGCCCGCCAATCTCGCTGGCGGTTTCCCGAGATTAACGCCAGATCGTGGCTATAACTGGTATGCCAGATCACCGAGATCGTGGTCTTAATGGCCGCATCACGGTCTCGTGATTTTCGGATCTTACCTCATCTGCCTTGTCAACCACGTGAGCTCCTCATCTGGACATGCATGAGCTGTTGGTCATAAGGTCAGCTATATCTGAGCTGATGAGCTCTTTGGCCGAGCTGATGAGGTCTATGGTTGAGTTGATGAGGTCAGTTGTATCCGAGCTGATGAGCTCTTTGGCCGAGCTGATGAGGTCTGTGGCCGAGTTGATGAGGTCAGTTGTATCCGAGCTGATGAGGTCTCTGGCTGATCTGATGAGGTCTTTGGCCGAGCTGATGAGGTCAGCTGTATCCGAGCTGATGAGGTCTTTGGCTGAGCTGATGAGGTCTCTGGCCGAGTTGATGAGGTCAGTGTATCCGAGCTTGATGAGGTCTGGCCGAGCTGATGAGGTCTCTGGCGAGTTGATGAGGTCTTTGGCCGAGCTGATGAGGTCAGCTGTATCCGAGCTGATGAGGTCTCTGGCCGAGCTGATGAGGTCTCTGGCCGAGTTGATGAGGTCTTTGGCCGAGTTGATGAGGTAAGCTGTATCCGAGTGGTGAGGTCTCTGGTCGAGCTGATGAGGTCTTGGGCCGAGCTGATGAGGTCAGCTGTATCGAGCTGATGAGGTCTCTGGACGAGCTGATGAGGTCTCTGGCCGAGTTGATGAGGTCTTTGGCCGAGCTGATGAGGTCAATTATATCCGAGTTGATGAGGTCTCTGACTGGTGGCGGCCAACCTCGAGGGCAGCTGACCTCGAGAAGAACGTGGACGTTGTGTTCCTGAATGAGGTCGGATCTAACCTCTATGACTGCTGAAATGAGGTCAATTCTCGAGGTCGGATCTGACCTCAATGACTGCTGAAATGAGGTCAATTCTCGAGGGTGGATCTGACCTCTATGACTACCATACTGACGTTTCCATTTGGTGAGATCGACTAAAGTATTGTGGGGAAAAACCGTACTGACCTTTAGTAGCGTTTCCCACAGACGGCGCCAATGTTACTGCTATAGTAACATAGCTCGGCTCCAGCCGAGGTCACCGTTGAGGCGCTTCTCGCCAGACGGAGCCGAGACGACCAAGCCGAGGATCCTTTTGAGGTGCGCTTGGCCGACGTGCGAAGCTGCTCCCGACCTCCCGACATGACCTGCAAAGCCTGCCGAGTGGGCTCGGCGGGGAGACACTCCGATGCTCAAGTCAGTCGCTAGCTGAGCAAGAATGGCGTAGTATGGGGGAGAACATCGTACCTTGGCCTGTGGAGTGTCTGCCCTTTATATAGTGTAAGGATACCTGTGGGTTAGCTGGATGAGCCCGCCAAATCACTGGCGGTTCCCGAGATTAACGCCAGATCGTGGCTTTAACTGGTATGGCCAGATCACCGAGATCGTGGTCTTAATGGCCGCAATCATCAGTCTCGTGATTTTGGATCTTACCTCATCTGCCTTGTCAACCACGTGAGATCCTCATCTGGACACGCATGAGCCTGTTGGTCATGAGGTCAGCTATTATCTGAGCTGATGAGCTCTTTGGCCGAAGCTGATGAGGTCTGTGGCTGAGTTGATGAGGTCAGTTGTATCCGAGCTGATGAGCTCTTTGGCCGAGCTGATGAGGTCTGTGGCCGAGTTGATGAGGTAAGTTGTATCCGAGCGGATGAGGTCTCTGGCTGATCTGATGAGGTCTTTGGCCGAGCTGATGAGGTCAGCTGTATCTGAGCTGATGAGGTCTTTGGCTGAGCTGATGAGGTCTCTGGCCGAGCTGATGAGGTCTCTGGCCGAGTTGATGAGGTCAGCTGTATCCGAGCTTGATGAGGTCTGGCCGAGCTGATGAGGTCTCTGGCCGAGTTGATGAGGTCTTTGGCCGAGCTGATGAGGTCCGCTGTATCCGAGCTGATGAGGTCTCTGGCCGAGCTGATGAGGTCTTTGGCCGAGCTGATGAGGTCAATTGTATTCGAGCTCATGAGGTCTTGGCCGAGCTGATGAGGTCTCTGGCCGAGTTGATGAGGTCTTTGGCCGAGCTGATGAGGTCAATTATATCGAGCTGATGAGGTCTTTGACTGGTGGCGGCCGACCTCGAGGGCAGCTGACCTGCTGGGATGTCCCCGTATCATTGCGGCCACAGACCTCATTAGCTCGGCCAAAGAGCTCATCAGCTCAGATATAGCTGACCTCATGACCAACAGGCTCATGCGTGTCCAGATGAGGAGCTCACGTGGTTGACAAGGCAGATGGGTAAGATCTGAAAATCACGAGACCGATGATTGCGGCCTTAAGACACGATCTCGGTGATCTGCATACCAGTTACAGCCACGATCTGGCATTAATCTCGGGAACCGCCAGCGAGATTGGCAGGCTCATCCAGCTAACCCATAGGTATCCTAACACTATTATAAGGGCAGACACTCCACAGGCAAAGGTACGCTGTTCTCCCCCATGCTACGCCATTCTGCTCAGCTAGCGATTGACTTGAGCATCGGAGTGTCTCCCCGCCGAGCCCACTCGGCAGGTTTGCAGGTCAGGTCGGGAGGTCGGGAGCAGCTTCGCACGTGGCCAGCACGCCTCAAAAGGATTCATCGGCTTGGCCGTCTCGGCTCCGTCTGGCGAGAAGCGCCTCAACGGTCACCTCGGCTGGAGCCGAGCTATGTTACTATAGCAGTAACATGGCGCGTCTGTGGGAAACGCTACTAAAGGTTAGTACGGTTTTCCCCACATACTTTAGTCGATCTCAACCAACAGGAAGGTCAGTATGGTAGTCATAGAGGTCAGATCGGACCTCGAGAATGACCTCATTTCAGCAGTCATAGAGGTCAGATCCGACCTCATAGAGGTCAGATCCACCTCGAGAATGACCTCATTCAGTAGTCATAGAGGTTAGAATCCGACCTCGAGAAGAACGTGGACATTGTGTTCCTGAACGAGGTCACTTTGGCACTCCACGAACTGAAAGACGACGTCCGAGTGATTTGAAGGCATGTTTTCTCGGAACAGTGAATTGAATGTGGATGTCGTTTCCTAGACGAGGTGGCTTAAACTCTACGAACTGAAAGACGATGGTCCGAGTGATTGACGGATCGTGTCGCTCTAGCACGCGTTGAAGAACGTGAGGTGGGTTCCTGATGATTCGCTTCGGCAACTCTCCACGAAATGAAAGACGACGTCCGACATTGATCTGAAGGTTTTTCCCCCCATCAATTTTGTCAATAAGGTAAGATCTGACCTCAAGAATTGAAACATTTAGTAGGAGTAAAGCTGTCATAGAGTCATCTCCGGACCTCGCGAGAATTAAAAGATCAATGTCATAGGAGGTCCAAGCTCCGAGCTGACCTTCGAGAATTGACATCAGATGTCATAGAGGTCATCGCCGACCCGAGAATTAAAGCCAAATGTAATAGAGGTCCAAGCTCCGAGCTGACATCGAGAATTGGACCACGTCATTAGAGGTCCTCGCGACCTCGAGAATTGATGTATTCTTCAGCAGTCACGGATGTCGCTTTGCACTCTTAAAGATTTCTAAACGGTTGAGCAACTATCCCTAATAATATTGATTTTCTATGACAAAAACTTAAATTAAAATATATTATATATATATATATATATATATATGTTTTTTTTAAGCAACTTTCCCTAACCAAGTATTTCCAAAAAATATAATAATAGATATATCACAAAAATTTCTAGACAGACTCAATGCCCAATTTTTTTTAAGGCACACATACTCTATAGCCTACTGAAATCGACTAATGCTTTCGACTAACAAGTTCGACTCTTTCAAAGAGACAAGTCTTGAGAAATTTGTCTAAGTCCATGTCTTTACACTGTATTCGACTCATGACTTCGACTCATACAGTCGAATGTCTTTACACTGTATTCGACTCATGACTTCGACTCATACAGTCGAATGTCTTTACACTGTATTCGACTCATGACTTCGACTCATACAGTCGAATGTCTTTACACTGTATTCGACTCATGACTTCGACTCATACAGTCGAATGTCTTTACACTATATTCAGCTCATGACTTCGACTCATAACCAATGACTCCCAAGTTTCACTACATTCGACTAACGGTTTCTCTTTTGTAGTCGATTCACTTTGTTCTTCATGTAGTCGAATCATGCCTACTTCTTGAGTCGAATTACCTTTAATACTGAATTCGACTACACTGAAGTATACTTGTATCCTTTTGCCCTTGTCAGTTCTCTGTCAGAAATATCTGTCCTCAAGTAGTATTACTGTTTGTCGAAAGTTGAAACTTAAATACTTTCTGAGTTTAAGATCAAACCTCACAATCTTTTCTTTAATATATTTTCTCTGACAGAATCCAGTACATTCATATTCTCCTGCAAAACCTTCTTTGCAAAAATTTATTTCTAGTCTCATAGTCTAAATGTCCTTTGTCTCAGTTTTTATAATCTAAGAGACACAAAGTATTTATGTAAGATTCAGACGCATGACCTCTGGCTGTTTCACCTACCTCTGACAGACCCATTCTTTAAGTTTTTGTCTGTCTGCCTTACTTTCTGACATGTCTGAGAATACTAGGTTCCATACTGCTTATTGTACTCCACTGACCCCCTACCTCAAAGGTATGGAGATGCTTTGTCTTGTCCTTGCTATCAGGCATTTATTAAAGCACATGGTTGGCGTGGGTTGCTCAGCTCAAGACTTCAGATAGCTTATCTTCTAGCTGTAGCAACTGTCTCATTTCTGAAGACATTGGAAAGATGCAAAATTCATGATCCTTCGGACAAAGCTTCCAAGAACCAAAGGACTTCCAAGACTATCTCTAAACGGCTAAAAACACAACAGCCATCTTACTCCAACGGCTAGTTTTTGAATACTATAAAATGATGAAGAAGCTCATGAAGAAAAATACACAAGTGTATTCAATTCGAATCCTTCAGAGCTCATCCTGCATTCTTCAAAGCCTTCCTGCAAAAAGCTTCAAGCTGAGAGAGTGTTTCTTTAGAAGCTTGTGTTCTGAAGAATTGTCTTTTGGGTGACCATTGCTAATTGCTTCATCTGTTCGAAGCTCACCCAAGTAGCTTCAGCTTGGATTTAGATTGAAATTCTTTATCTTTCAATCCTGCTGGAAAGTGTGTGTTCTGTGCTCATCTTGAGACAGACACACAAGCATTTCTCTTTTCTTTTGTAATTTCTGCAGAAGTTCTGTTCTGCTTTCCTACCCCTCCTGTGAAGGGAAGGCCCTTTTGAAAGGCAGTTTAGTTTGCCCCTGATTAGGGAAGACTTGCTGTGGAGCAGTGGGTGTTGTAATTTCCTCTCAAGGGTGAGAGAAGGCCAAGTTGATTGGCAGCTTAGTGAAATCTCAAGTGGTTAGCTTGAGGACTGGATGTAGGACTTCCATGTGGGAAGGGCCGAACCAGGATAAAATCTTCTGTGCAATTTTCTGTGTGATTGTTTTCCGCCAAGTTCACACTTGAATCACACACACCTCACTAAGTGCTAACACTTCTTTTTAGTATTGTGTTTTTCAGAAGAAAGATTTGAAAAGGTAAAAGTCCTATTCACCCCCCCCCCTAGGACTGTGAATCTGCCATTTCGATCCAACAAGTGGTATCAGAGCGAGGTCTTCTCAGAAAAATCAAAAGATTTGAGAAGAAAATGGCAACAGAAGCTCACAACTATGAAGGCCAATCAGTCTCAAGGCCACCATTCTTTGATGGTGAAGACTATCAATACTGGAAGATGAGGATGGAATGCTTCATCAGAGGTACCGACTATGACCTCTGGCAGGTAATTGAACAAGGTGATTATGAAATAGTTGGAGCTACTTCTACCTCTACTGGTTTATCTATTGCTGATAAGAGAAACATGTCCCTAAATTATAAAGCTAAAAATTATCTTTGTTGTGCCTTATCTAAAAGAGAATTCAATAGACTCTCAGCTTGTAGAACAGCAAAAGAAATGTGGGACAAGTTACAAGTAACTTATGAGGGAACTGATAGAGTAAAGCAAACTAGAATAGATATACTAGTTTCTCAATATGAGCAATTTAAAATGCTTCCCAGTGAGAATATTACACAAATGTACAATAGATTTTCGAATATAATTGTAGGATTAAGTGCCTTAGGGAAAAATCTAACCAATGAAGAAACGGTTAGAAAGATATTAAGATCTCTAACAAATGTTTGGACTCCTAAAGTCACAGCCATAGAGGAAGCCCATGATCTCACTGAATTATCCATTGATAAATTAATAGGCTCTCTCATGGCACATGAAATAAATATGGAAAGATTTTCTGAAAATTCTTCAAAGAAGAAAATTTCAAATGCTCTTAAGATTGCAGATTCTTCTTCATCTGAGGACTCCAAAGAGAAATCAGACGACAGTGATGAGGAGGCTATGCTCTCAAGGAGATTACAAAGAATTCTGGCTAAAAAGAAGAAGTTCGGCTCAAAAAGATTCTTCAAGAAAGATAAAAAGAAAGAGCCAACATGTTATGAGTGCAATCAGCCCGGACATTACAAATCTGAGTGTCCCAGACTCAAGAAAAAGGATCAAGCAGAAAAATCAGAAAAGAAGAAGGGAAAAGAAAAGAGATTCAAAAAGTTCAAGAAGAAAGCTATGGCAGCAACATGGGATAATGAAGATGCTACCAGCTCAGACTCCTCCAGCTCAGAATCTGAAGAAGAAGAAGAAGGCAAATCTAGCTCTCATGGCAGGGCTAGAACAGGTAAATTCTGAAACTTCTTTTACTTCCTGCTCAGAATCTGATTCAGATAGTCTAGAAGATGCCTTCAATGAACTTTATGAAAAATACAAGTCTGTCGTAAAGCAAATGAAAATAGTTAAGCTAAGTCTGTTAAACCAAGAAAAGAGCAATACCTTTCTTAAGAATGAAGCCGAAAGGTTAAAGAAAAATTCAACTGAAACTAAAAGAATTAATGAACTTTTATGTGAGGATTTAAAAGTCAAGAATAGTTTAATATTGAAATTAGAATCAAACCTAAAAGAACTTAAAAATGAAGAAAATTTGCAAGAAGAAAATAGGTATCTAAAAGCCACTCTGGATAAAATAACTACTTGTAAGACTTCATTACTTATAAATCTGAAAGGTGTCAGAAAAGGAAAGAAAAAATATGGAGTAGGATACATACCTCCACAAAATGAGGAACATATTATTCATCCTAAAATCTATCCAACTCCTAGGTTTGTAACAGAAGATAATATGAAGAAAACCAAAAAGGTAAATCAACATACATACAAACAAAACAGAAACATAGCACAAATGTACACAAGAAAATTCTTTTAATTTATGTTGTACTCATTGTAACCAATTAGGTCACTCAGTTAGTACTTGCACTACTAGAAACTTAAGATGGATTCCTAAAACTAACCATCAAGGACCCAAGAAAGTTTGGGTACCAAAAGTTAAAACTTAGCTTTGTTTGCAGGGTCGGCTGAGGGCATCCAAATGGTATTTGGATAGTGGATGCTCAAGGCACATGACAGGTGATAAAAAGCTGTTTACAAGTTTTAGAGAAGAATCTGGTCAAGTTACCTATGGTGACAATGGAAAGAAAAGTACTAGGTTGTGGAACTATTGGTACTAAAGAAAAGGATTTAATTGAAGATGTTATGTATGTAGAAGGTCTCAAGCACAACCTGATCAGTATTAGTCAACTGTGTGATAAAGGTCATTTAGTAAGTTTTCAGAATGACAAATGTGTAATTTTGAAGAACAACAAGAAGATTTTTGAAGCACAAAGAGTCAAGAATTTATATACACTGCAATTGGAAGAATTGAAAGAAATAAACCTTTGTTTGGCAACCACCAAAAGTGAAGAATCTGATCTGTGGCATAGAAGACTTGGTCATGCAAGCACTTCAGTCATCAAGAAATTGTTGAAGCATGATTTGGTTGAAGGTCTTCCCAAGATGAAAATCAAGAAATCTGGAATCTGCTCAGCTTGTGCAAAAGGAAAACAAACCAAGACTTCATTTCAGTCCAAGACAATTGTTACAACTTCCAAGCCCTTGGAATTAATTCACATGGATCTATTTGGACCTATGAGAACTATTAGTCTTGGAGGAAAAGTCTATGGCTATGTATTAGTTGATGATTACTCAAGATATACTTGGGTATCCTTTCTAGAAGCCAAATCTGATACTTTTCAAGCCTTTGTTAAATTCAGCAAAGTTGTTCAAAAGAATCAGAAATTTCAGATTACCAGTATCAGATCTGATCATGGAGGTGAATTCAAAAATGAAGAATTCCTGAAGTTCTGTGAAGAAAATGGGATAGAACACAATTTTCAGCTCCCAGAACACCGCAACAAAATGGTGTAGCAGAAAGGAAGAACAGAACACTGCTAGATATGGCCAGAACCATGCTGAACGAATATAATCTACCAAAGTACTTCTGGGCAGAAGCAGTGAATACAGCTTGCTACATCATCAACAGATGCATGATCAGACCCATCTTGAAGAAAACTCCTTATGAATTGTACAAGGATAAGAAGCCCAACATCAGTTATTTTCGACCTTTTGGCTGTAAGTGTTTTATTCTAAACAATGGTAAAGACAACTTAGGAAAATTAGATGCTAAAAGTGATGAAGGTTTCTGCTAGGATATATTTCAAAACCTAGAGGATATAGAGTGTTTAATAGAAAAACATTAACCATAGAACAAACTGTACATGTCTTATTTGATGAAACTAATCCTTCTATCAAAAGGATAGAAGAAGAAGATTGTATTGATGATCTTTGCAGGGATCTTGAAAAGACTTCTCTTGAAGGAGAACAAAACAAGGATGAAGAATCAGAGGATCCCCCATTAGAAGATCTCCAACAAACAGAAGAACACAAGAAGGACTACCCACTGAATTAAGGTATCACAGGGATCATCCTAGAGAAAATATCATAGGAGATCCTCAAGACAGGGTAAGAACAAGAGGTATGCAAATCCCTAGTGACTTCTCTGCATTAGTTTCACAAATTGAGCCTAAGACAATCAATGATGCACTGGGTGATGAATCTTGGATCCTTGCCATGCAAGAGGAACTCAATCAGTTCCAACGCAATGAAGTTTGGACCCTTGTACCTAGGCCCACTGACCATCCAGTTATTGGAACCAGATGGGTTTTCAGAAATAAGATGGATGAATCAGGGGTAATTACCAGGAACAAGGCTAGACTTGTAGCTCAAGGATACTCCCAAGAGGAAGGCATAGACTTTGATGAAACCTATGCTCCAGTTGCTAGATTAGAAGCAATCAGAATATTATTAGCATATGCTTGCTCTCTTAATATTAACCTATTTCAGATGGATGTTAAAAGTGCTTTTCTGAATGGTTTTATAAAAGAAGAAGTATATGTTGAGCAACCACCCGGATTTGAAGATACTAAAAATCCTAATCATGTTTTCCGTTTAAAGAAAGCACTATATGGATTAAAACAAGCTCCAAGAGCTTGGTATGAAAGACTAAGTGCTTATCTTATATCACATGATTTTGTAAGAGGAAAAGTAGATAGCACTTTATTCATAAAGAAATTTTCAGATGGAATCTTAATTGTACAAATCTATGTTGATGACATTATCTTTGGCTCTACTAATGAATCACTCTGCAAGTTCTTTGAAAATCTGATGCAAAGTGAATTCGAAATGAGTATGATGGGTGAACTAAATTACTTCCTTGGGTTGCAAATCAAGCAAACCAAAGAAGGAACTCACATATGTCAAACCAAATATATCTCAGATTTACTTATCAAATATGGTTTTGACAAATGTAAGCCTTTAGGAACACCCATGAGCTCAGGCATTAAGCTAGACAATGATCCTCTTGGTAAAAAGGCAGATCAAAAGATCTATAGAGGAATGATAGGATCACTACTCTATCTTACTGCAAGTAGACCAGACATAATGTTCAGTGTTTGTTTGTGTGCAAGATTCCAAGCTGATCCAAGAGAATCTCATGTTCATGCTGTTAAAAGAATTTTTAGATATCTCATTAATACAAGCAATTTAGGTTTATGGTATCCCAGATGCTCAGAATTTAAATTAATTGGATATAGTGATGCTGACTATGCTGGATGCAAACTAGATAGAAAAAGCACCAGTGGTACATGTCAACTTCTTGCAGGATGCTTAATATCTTGGTCTTCCAGAAAACAAAACTCAGTAGCTTTATCCACTACAGAAGCTGAATACATTGCAGCTGGAAGTTGCTGTACACAACTTCTATGGATCAAGCACCAATTGGAAGACTATGGTCATCAGCTTCAAGAAATCCCAATGCTTTGTGATAATACAAGTGCAATCAATTTGACAAAGAATCCAATTCAACACTCAAGAACAAAGCACATTGAGGTTAGACATCATTTCATCAGGGACCATGTAAGTAATGGCAATATCTCTCTTGAATTTGTTTCAACTGAAAATCAATTAGCAGACATTTTTACTAAGCCCCTTCCTGAAGAAAGATATACATCTATTAGAAGAGAAATAGGTATGTGCAATCCTGATTGATGACTGCTTAAACTTTCTGTTGTTTGTATTGTCTGAAGAAAAATATCCTGAAAATAACAAGTCTTAGTTCGACTAATGTATTCGACTCACGAAGAGTCAAGGTAGTCGACTCCTGTTAAAAGTATGGTATTCGACTAATGTAGTCGAATCTCTAAATCGATTCACTTAAACCCTGAAACGGCGCAAATATTCAAATTCCCGTAACTGACACCCAATTAAGGCGGTCTCTTCACATCTCAATCGTCACATCCCTGAATCGTGACCGTTCACCCAGAGATGAGGGACGGCTTTTATCCAACCCTTATATAAACAATTCTTTTTCCAAAAGGAAACACCCGTTTGAATTCCCTTTTCGACTGCTCTGTCTTCTTCCTCCCTTCGCGCCTTCTTGCTCTCCGGCGAAGGAACCTCAGAAGCTCTCTGCCAAACCTCATCCCCTTGAAGAAAAGGTAGGATCTTTACCTCTTTTCAAGATCATCTTCCTCTCCTCTGTAGTTTTTCTAAGTTTCCTTTTCGTCTTTGTGTCTAGATGGCATCATCTAGGGCTCAGGACTCTGTCCAACTCACCCCTGACCAACTTCAAAGACTTACCAAGATTTCAATTTGTCCCGGCAAGTCCGTTGATTTCTCTCATTTAAATGGAAGTCTGTCTGGGTAGAGGAGACCCTCTCAGCTATGGGATGGACCAGGCTTTGTCAGCTTTCCGAACCGTTTGTTGCCAGCGCAGTCCGATCTTTTTATGCTTCTTTGAAAATTTCATCCGGAAATACTGTTGTGGGATTTGTTAAAGGAGTCAAGATAACCATCTCCGAAGAACTTCTTATGGAGTTTTTGGACTGTCCAAATTCAGGACATTGTCTCAGCGAGTTTGTTCCTCTGGAGAAACAGAAATTAGGAATCATTGGGAGTTTGGGAACTCTGAGCAAGAGAGGCTTGCAAGTAAATGAGCTTTCGGCTGAGAAGAGATTAATACATTCCATCATCACCAACATCATAACCCCTAGAGCAGGTTCTCACTCCTCAGTCTCAGCTAGAGATGGAAACCTACTCTTTTGGGCTATTCAGAGGCATCAAGTTAATCTCCATCAGTTATTTTGGACAGAATGATAACAGCAAAAGACCTACAAGACTCTCTCCCATATGGTTCTCTATTGACCCTTATTTTCAAAAAGTTTTCCGTGGTGGATCTATCTGGAGATGTGCCTGTGAGCCTAAAGAAAGGATTGGGGTCATCACTCTTAGAAGAAGCCACTACTCCTTGATAAGCAAAAAGGAAAATTTATGGTATAAGGAGTCAGTTCCAGAATGTGAGCATGATGTATATCCAGATGAACCTTTGGTCTCTCTGCTCACTCAAGACATTCCTTCTTCAAGTATTCACATTGAAGCATCGGCAGCCCCACTTGTTCCAGAGATCTCTGTTCAACCCCTGAACTATCTATTCCTCCATCAATTCAGCAAGAAGTTCAGATTCCAGTCTCCTCCTCTCCCAATGAGCAAGATGCCCCTTCTGAGACTGTGAATGAAGTTTTAAGAGATTTCAGAGGCAAAAGACCTCTATCTGAAGATGTTCCTGTCACACCCATGGAACACATTTTCAAAGAGAGTGAGATTCCTTACTCCCCTTCTCAGTTTGAGACCCGGCCAAGGTCTCAGGGGGAGAGTAGCAACAGTCTGAGCTCCATTCTTGAGATAGTTAAGTCTCAACAAGAAAATCTCTCAATCATTCACATGCAAGTAGAGTTGTTAGATGTCAAGTTTGACAGTCTTGCTGATGAGGTGAAGCAAATAAAGGATCTCATGCTTCAGTTTGTGTGCCAGCAGGGCATTTCTATGCCATCAGGGCCTGCTCCCTCACAGCACCAGCAACCAGAAACAACAACCACTGCTCAAGAGCCCCTCCAACAAGATCAACCTAAAGATCATGTCCTTGAAGATCAAGAGCTTGAGCATGTAGCAGAAAAGGATCAGGAGATCCAGGCTGACCAGCAGCCCCTATCAGTAGAACAGCACCAGCAGCAGCAACAAGGAGCAGCAGCAGCAGAGCAGCCAGAGCAGCAATTAGAATCTGTGGCTGATCAGCAGCCAGGTATAGAAGAAGCTGAGGAAGAGGTGATCCTTGGAAAGAGACCTCATCAGGACCCTTCTGAGCTTCATACCTTCAAAAGAAAGGTCAAGAGAAGGCTAGTGAAAAATGGCCAGCCTGTCCTTTCCTCCTCTTCAGGCCTAGCTCTCCTATTCCTCCTAGCCCCATTGCTCCTGAAGCCACTCCTTCAGCCCCTGCACCTTCTACTGCCTTAGCCTCAATCTCTCAGGTATCCTCTCCGGATCTACCACCCATTTCTGCCCCAGTAGCTTCCTCCTTAAAAAATGTCAAGTTCTCCATCTATCCTATCAAATTTCCTTTCAGACCCCCTAAACCTTTTAGCATGACCTTGTCTACCCAACCTCCACAATTCTACTCTGCACCTCCCCTGGCTCCTAAACCAGGTTCTCAGAAAACTCACTTACAAATAATTGAGATGGTGCCTAGCCTGCAAATACCAGCTCACCGAGGTCCAAATTTGGCAGACAAACCAGCATTACTTCTTCCTCCTTTTGGTATGCTTTTGTCCACCATTCCCCCCAATTCATGGCTCTATTCAGAGAATACCTTCAAATAAGAGCCTTTCTTGAAATACATGACATGCCAGGCTTCACTTTTGAACACTGGCTTCCCTCTCTAATCAAAACTTCTCAGGTTTCCATATCTGATCTTCAACTTATTGCTCACAAGAGTCACTGTCTGACTCCTCCACAATTTGTTGAGCAATATCCTGAGGAAGCCATGAGGTTTCAAGAAGCTCAATCCAGGAACCACACCTCAAACTCTATAATCATCTATCTCTCCGTTTTCATGACTTTTTGCCACTCTCCTTCGAGATTCCCAGGCCAAATTCACTGCCATGAAAGCCTTTAATTTTGAAAGGTTCAAGCTTGGCCTGCATGATGTCTCTCGTGGCCAGTATGACATGCTCATCCAAGGTCAAAGGCCAGTGGTCCCCTCCATGACAGCAGCTCTATTACCTGATCTCCATCCACCTCTTGTAGGAGCTTATGTACAGAGGTTCTTTTGCTGAAACACTCTTCAACAGATTTATCAGAATCGCTACCAGGTTCAAGATCAAGTATAAAAACAAGCTCAGTCTCCAGAGATTCATCTTTCAGTACATGTCCAAATCCCCGAAGAATCTCCTTGATCTTCAACTTAGTTTTGCTGAGGCCGAACGGTTCAATCCTTTTGAATGGGAAAAAGCTTACCCTGATCATCATGCTCAGTGCAGAAGACTGAAAATCTCTCCAAATGAGTATCACTCCAAGAGCCTCTTTGACTTGAGAAAGCGCATAGGCCTCGTAGGGCCCCAGATACATGCATTACTATCAGGCCAAGGATGCAGCCCTTTCAGTTGGTCTCTATTGGAATATCACCTTGCATGAATTCCTTACCTTGGCTGCCACCAAGAAGTTCATTCCCCTTCGCATCAGGAATTGCTTGGATCATGACAAGACTCGGCTCAAGCAATCCTTTTACAGAAAACGCCACATCAAGTCTGTTAAGAAATTGTCTTTCACCAGTCCTACCTATGATGTGGATTCTGCTAAGTTTGACCACTCTTTTCCCTCCAATGAGCAGAAGCTTTGGAAGCTCATAGAGCCTTTCCTGGCTCAAGTTCCTCCTCACCTCTATCTTCCAAGCTCTGGCAATCAGTGAAACTTTTGTTTTTAGAAGTTATGTACAAACACTTGTTTCTTATCAAATCTTTTACTACATTTCTGCTCTCTGTCTTTATATTACTGCATCTTCTGATTGACATCTTTTTTTTTGCTAATGCCACAAAAGGGGGAGAAAAGAAAAGGTAGCTGAAAAGAATAAGTAGAGAAAAGAAAATGCTTAGGCATTTCCTCTCTTTTCTAGAAGAAATTTATATGATATATCTGGCTATCAGCTACCATTTAAAGTTTTCTGTCATTAACAAAAAGGGGGAGAATTGTTGAGCAACTATCCCTAATAATATTGATTTTGCTATGACAAAACTTTAAATATATATATATATATATATGTTTTTTTTAAGCAACTTTCCCTAACCAAGTATTTTCCAAAAAAATATAATAATAGATATATCACAAAAATTTCTAGACAGATTCAATGCCCAAATTTTTTTAAGGCACACATACTCTATAGCCTACTGAAATCGACTAATGCTTTCGACTAACAAGTTCGACTCTTTCAAAGAGACAAGTCTTGAGAAATTTGTCTAAGTCCATGTCTTTACATGTATTCGACTCATGACTTCGACTCATACAGTCGAATGTCTTTACACTGTATTCGACTCATGACTTCGACTCATACAGTCGAATGTCTTTACACTATATTCAACTCATGACTTCGACTCATACAGTCGAATGTACACTGTAACTGTATTTGACTCATGACTTCGACTCATACAGTCGAATGTCTTTCACTATATTCAGCTCATGACTTCGACTCATAACCTGACTCCCAAGTTCACTACATTCGACTAACGGTTTCTCTTTTTGTAGTCGATTCACTTTGTTCTTCATGTAGTCGAATCATGCCTACTTCTTGAGTCGAATTACCTTTAATACTGAATTCGACTACACTGACAAGTATACTTGTATCCTTTTGCCCTTGTCAGTTCTCTGTCAGAAATATCTCTGTCCTCAAGTAGTATTACTTGTTTGTCGAAAGTTGAAACTTAAATACTTTCTGAGTTTAAGATCAAACCTCACAATCTTTCTTTAATATATTTTCTCTGACAGAATCCAGTACATTCATATCTCCTGCAAAACCTTCTTTGCAAAATTTATTTCTAGTCTCATAGTCTAAATGTCCTTTGTCTCAGTTTTATAATCTAAGAGACACAAAGTATTTATGTAAGATTCAGACGCATGACCTCTGGCTGTTTCACCTACCTCTGACAGACCCATTCTTTAAGTTTTTGTCTGTCTGCCTTACTTTCTGACATGTCTGAGAATACTAGGTTCCATACTGCTTATTGTACTCCACTGACACCTACCTCAAAGGTATGGAGATGCTTTGTCTTGTCCTTGCTATCAGGCATTTATTAAAGCACATGGTTGGCGTGGGTTGCTCAGCTCAAGACTTCAGATAGCTTATCTTCTAGCTGTAGCAACTGTCTCATTTCTGAAGACATTGGAAAGATGCAAACATTCATGATCCTTCGGACAAAGCTTCCAAGAACCAAAGGACTTCCAAGACTATCTCTAAACGGCTAAAACACAACACCATCTTACTCCAACGGCTAGTTTTTGAATACTATAAAATGATGAAGAAGCTCATGAAGAAAACACAAGTGTATTCAATTCGAATCCTTCAGAGCTCATCCTGCATTCTTCAAAGCCTTCCTGCAAAAAGCTTCAAGCTGAGAGAGTGTTTCTTTAGAAGCTTGTGTTCTGAAGAATTGTCTTTTGGGTGACCATTGCTAATTGCTTCATCTGTTCGAAGCTCACCCAAGTAGCTTCAGCTTGGATTTAGATTGAAATTCTTTATCTTTCAATCCTGCTGGAAAGTGTGTGTTCTGTGCTCATCTTGAGACAGACACACAAGCATTTCTCTTTTCTTGTTGTAATTTCTGCAGAAGTTCTGTTCTGCTTTCCTACCCCTCCTGTGAAGGGAAGGCCCTTTTGAAAGGCAGTTTAGTTTGCCCCTGATTAGGGAAGACTTGCTGTGGAGCAAGTGGGTGTTGTAATTTCCTCTCAAGGGTGAGAGAAGGCCAAGTTGATTGGCAGCTTAGTGAAATCTCAAGTGGTTAGCTTGAGGACTGGATGTAGGACTTCCATGTGGGAAGGGCCGAACCAGGATAAAATCTTCTGTGCAATTTCTGTGTGATTGTTTTCCGCCAAGTTCACACTTGAATCACACACACCTCACTAAGTGCTAACACTTCTTTTAGTATTGTGTTTTTCAGAAGAAAGATTTGAAAAGGTAAAAGTCCTATTCACCCCCCTCTAGGACTGTGAATCTGCCATTTCGATCCAACATAACGAGGTCGCTTCGACACTCTATCGACTTAAGGAGGGTCTCTTCGGCACTCCGAGCTTTATGCGAGCGCTTCGGCATCGAGCTCTTTAAAACTGAGGTCGCGTTGGCACTTACCGTTCACGGAGGCGTTCGGCACTCCGAGCTCTTATGCGAGGTCGCTCGCACTCGAGCTCTTATGCGAGGCGCTTCGGGCACTCGGCTCTTTAAACAAAGGCACTTTGGCACTATACCGTCTTCAAGGAGGCGCTCGGCACTCAAGCTCTTTGCTGGTCAGCTTTGGCAACTCCGATCTCCAATGAGGTCGCTGGCAACTACGCTATGTAAGCCGGTTCCTAAGGAGAATAAATTCGCCCCCGAAGTTCTTTAACGAGTCGAAGACGAGTGGGCCAGCCGACCATCGAGAATTGACTCTTAAGCTGTCTGAGGTCATCGCGACCTCAAGAATGACGGATAAATAGTCAAGAGGTCCGAAGCTACGAGCTGACCTCAAGAATTGACCGTCATAGAGTCATCGCCACCTCAAGAAATTGAATCAAAAGTTCATAGGGTCCGAGCTCTGAGCTTTGAGGCTGACCTCGAGAATTGACATCTTCAGCTGTCATAGAGGTCATAGCCGACCTCAAGAATGACGGATCAAGTCATAGAGGTTCGAGCTCCGAGCTCTGAGATGACCTCGAGAATTGACATCTTCAGCTGTCATAGAGGTCATCGCCGACATCAAGAATTGATCAAAAGTCATAGAGGTCCGAGCTCTGAGCTGACCTCGAGAATTGACATCTTCAGCTGTCATAGAGGTCATAGCCGACCTCAAGAATTGATCAAAAGTCATAGAGGTCCGAGCTCCGAGCTTTGAGCTGACCTCGAGAATTGACATCAGCTGTCATAGAGGTCATCGCCGACCTCAAGAATTGACGGATCAAGTAATAGAGGTCCGAGCTCCGAGCTCTGAGATGACCGAGAATTGACATCTTCAGCTGTCATAGAGGTCATCGCCGACCTCAAGAATTGGATAAAGTCATAGAGGTCCGAGCTCCGAGCTGACCTCGAGAATTGACCGTCATAGAGGTCATCGCCGACCTCAAGAATTGATCAAGTCATAGAGGTCCGAGCTCCGAGCTTTGAGCTGACCTCAAGAATTGACATCTTCAGCTGTCATAGAGGTCATCGCCGACCTCAAGAATTGATCAAAAGTCATAGAGGTCCGAGCTCCGAGCTGACCTCGAGAATTGACATCTTCAGCTGTCATAGAGGTCATCACCAACCTCAAGAATTGACGGGATCGTCATAGAGGTCCGAGCTCCGAGCTGACCTCGAGAATTGACATCAGCTGTCACAGAGGTCATCGCCGACCTCAAGAATTGACGGATCAAAAGTCATAGAGGTCCGAGCTCCGAGTGACCTCGAGAATTGACCGTCATAGAGGTCATCGCCGACCTTAAGAATTGATCAAAAGTCATAGAGGTCCGAGCTCCGAGCTGACCTCGAAAATTGACATCTTCAGCTGTCATAGAGGTCATCGCCGACCTCAAGAATTGTATCCAGTAGTCATAGAGAGTCCGAGCCGACCTCAAGAATTGACGCATCTTTAGTAAGTGTATGAGCCGACCTCAAGAGTACAAGGCCGCTTCAGCACTCGTAAAGATTGATCAACGGGATGACGTGATTCTGAGCAGGCCACATGGTCTAGCGGAACCACGTGGCCAACACCTGCTTTCGGAGAAGAGATTTAGCTTCACCTCGGCCTGAGCCCGACGTGAACCTAGGGGGCCAATGATACGGGACATCCCAGCAGGTCGGCTGCCCTCGAGGTCGGCCGCCACCAGTCAGAGATCATCAGCTCGGATATAATTGACCTCATCAGCTCGGCCAAAGACCTCATCAACTCGGCCAGAGACCTCATCAGCTCGGCCAGAGGACCTCATGAGCTCGAATACAGCTGACCTCATCAGCTCGGCCAAAGACCTCATCAGCTCGGCCAGAGACCTCATCAGCTCGGATACAGCTGACCTCATCAGCTCGGCCAAAGACCTCATCAACTCGGCCAGAGACCTCATCAGCTCGGCCAGAGACTCATCAGCTCGGATACAGCTGACCTCATCAGCTCGGCCAAAGACCTCATCAACTCGGCCAGAGACCTCATCAGCTCGGATACAGCTGACCTCATCAACTCGGCCAGAGACCTCATCAGCTCGGCCAGAGACCTCATCAGCTCAGCCAAAGACCTCATCAGCTCAGATACAGCTGACCTCATCAGCTCGGCCAAAGACCTCATCAGATCAGCCAGAGACCTCATCAGCTCGGATACAACTGACCTCATCAACTCGGCCACAGACCTCAATCAGCTCGGCCAAAGAGCTCATCAGCTCGGATACAACTGACCTCATCAACTCAGCCACAGACCTCATCAGCTCGGCCAAAGAGCTCATCAGCTCAGATATAGCTGATCTCATGACCAACAGGATCATGCGTGTCCAGATGAGGAGCTCACGTGGTTGACAAGGCAGATGAGGTAAGATCCAAAAATTACGAGACCGATGATTGCAGCCATTAAGACCACGATCTCGGTGATCTGGCATACCAGTTACAACCACGATCTGGCGTTAATCTCGGGAACCGCCAGTGAGATTGGCGGGCTCATCCAGCTAACCCACAGGTATCCTAACACTATATAAAGGGCAGACACTCCACAGGCAAAGGTACGCTGTTCTCCCCCATGCTACGCCATTCTGCTCAGCTAGCGACTGACTTGAGCATCGGAGTGTCTCCCCGCCGAGCCCACTCGACAGGCTTTTACAGGTCAGGTCGGGGAGGTCGGGAGCAGCTTCGCACGTCGGCCAAGCGCGCCTCAAAAGGATTCATCGGCTTGGTCGTCTCGGCTCCGTCTGGCGAGAAGCGCCTCAACGGTCACCTTGGCTGGAGCCGAGCTATGTACTATAGCAGTAACACTAACCATATACTTCACCCTCCAAAATGCCATGAATAGGCAAGCCAATGAGATCGACGTCAACCTTCACAGAAAGTTTTCAAAATAATCTCAATTATGTGAGAGTCAAGTGGAACCAATAGGTTATCAAGGAAATCTACATTTTGTGTATCAATCTGTAAGGTCTAGTTATTAAGCTCGACCTAACAAGCAAATTTCAAATGGGGACCCACTATAAGAGACCAATTATCAAACAGACTCATGAAGTACCATGATCACCTGATCTGCACCCTTAGGGAAGGGCCCTTATTCTGACATCGATGCCAGGAGGACAGCCTAAGAGATAGTATGGCTCCTGAGGTAATGCCTTGTCATGCACTAAGGAAGGAAATTAGTGTAGCCCACTCCACACCCCATCCTGGCAAGCTTTAGCCTGATAGATTTATCCTGACAACCTATAGCGCTCAGAGTACTTAGCTCGACAGATCTTAAGCCAACGGAGCCTTAGCTCGGTAGAAGTGGAGTGGCAGACATTCTTACCTGATGACTTGGTTAGTAGACCTGAGAAGTGGAGTCTCGGAGCCTAATGATGTCAGCCTACGTCGAGTGACATTTGCACTTCTGCTTGGGGGTATGGCCCACAACAACTTCAGTGCCACGTGTGCAACACACGTCACCCCCAAGACCCCATCATTAATGCCAATGTATGTTGGGTGTATGGAGAGGTGACTTGAGGGCACCCCACACATGGGTTGCATGATGTGGTTTGTGTACAACCAACTAGGACCCGTTGTATCCTATGTGCGACAAACTTCATCGTGAGCAAGACATCGACTCATTACTATAGCCATAACCATGTTGATATCACATGAGAATGGTGGGGAGGCTTGACCTACATAAATCTCAGAGGAAGCCTTCAGCTATAGGTATAATGCAAGACTTCACTCCCAATAACTGTGATGAGCAATTTCGAATCATTCACCCTCTTGTTCTAGCTCTTGCCTTGATCTTACATAAGCATTGGAGTCCCTGGGATCCCAATTCGAGGCCCCTCGAACTTTTCTCCCTCTTGCAGATCTTCTTCCTTCCATCATGAAGTGTCATCCAGTTTGCTAAAATCTCAAGGCCATCCAATGGTCAATATTAGCAGATTTTGGATCTGACCTTTCCATCTGGCACTGTCTATGGTACAAGTGCATGAAGCCATGGTGCGGAATAGGAACACTAGTGGGAGGGCTAGTGAGAAGGGAAAGGCCCCAGAGAATGAGGTTCCTCAAACATTTCACTCCCTCCTAACACTAGGATGGGCACATCCTCAACCTCTCTTGTAGGCAGTCAGTGTCTGCATAAGGATATCAATCCCATGATCTCCCTCAACCACAAGATGGATCGGTTCATTGACTTGATGATGACTCATGAACGGCAGGAGGGACACCCCCATTGATCTCAATTTAGTGTTCCCTGAGGGGAGAGACCTCGCATCGTGGCAGCCGAACTACCGGTGAGCACTTCACCCTCCAAGACAGGCACCTAAAAAGGCATGAAGCAAGTAGGGTGTCTCAACTATGACAACTAATGCATCACCGCCTGGCCTCGAAAGGCATCCCAATGGTGAAGGCAGTCCTCTAATACCTCCTCATAGAGGTGGGAAACCTACTCTGGGAGTTCAAGTTGTTGTTCACTGAGAAAGAATGCTAGATCACCACCTTGTAGGAGGAGAGGCAGAAATCATGTCGATGATGAGGAGGAGCCATCCCCCTTCACCAAGGGTGTCTTGGAGGTCCCCTTGCCCTCTAGGATTAAATCCCTATAGTGAAGCTGTAGGATAGCCTAGGCACTTGGACGACGACTATGATAACTTCGATGTGCTTATGACTCTTCAAGACACCTCGGATGCCATAAAGTTCTGGGCATCTCAACTACGACAACTAAGCAAGCAGGGTGTCTCAACTACGACAACTAATAAGGCACCAAGTGTAGAAGGAGGCTTTTTTAAACCCACAAGGAAGGACCATGTTGACCTACATCACCGCCTGGCCTCGAAAGGCACCCTATTCGTGGTGGCACCTATGTGTGTTTACCCGACCTCATAGAGTGTCTGAGGCCTAGGTTGTTTCTGTGTGTGGCTTCCCGATTTCGAGGAGGTCCAGGTCGGTCGTGCTTGTGGTGAGTCTCTGTTCTCACATAGTTACTCCGTGGTTTCTTGAGCTCTCTGTCTCGACGTGTGTGTCGAGGGCTACTTTCGCATAGTGCCCAACTCTGTTAGTTCTACATGAGTTGTGTATAGCCTGACCTTGGTTGGTGGTCATGACGTTGATTCTTGGGTCATTGTAGCTGCAGCTTGTCCATTGTGTCACCCATGGTTTGTGCACAATCTTAGATGGCCCCGATGCCACATCTTAGGGACCGGATGGCCCACACAAAGCGGAGGCTACCTAGGTGCAGGTGAGGGTGACGGTGAGAGCGATGTGGGGGAGCTGGCAAGGGCTACGCCGGACGGTGGTGCGATGTAGCCGGCTTTGGACTTCGTATCACTAAAAAAAAAATACCCTTGCTCTTCTCCGACCTTCTTTCTGGTTCTCCGGATACTCTTTTCGGCCTTCTCCTACTGCTTTCTGGGTTTGGGGATTCCACTTTTGCAAGTCTCCTCCTCTTGCTGCTTAGTATCTTTCTTTTCCTTTGCTAAATTTTCTGTGAGATTGGAGGTGAGGTGGAGATAGCATGTCTCTGCTTGTTGAGGGCCATTCATGTGGTTCCAAGGACGTGGTGTTCGAGGAGAGCAAAGAGGCATTGGAGAAGAATGTGATGCCTTCAGCACCACCGACAGGGAGGGAAGATAGCACCCATGACATCGGAAAGAGCAAAGAGGGCGAAGCAGGTAGGCATGGTTAAGGAGGGAAAGAAGAAGGGAGGTGGAGTAGGTAGATAAGCCTGACCTCATGCGCTGAAGAAGACATGGAAGAGAAGCATGAGAGGGAGAGCAAGAAGCTCGATTTGGATCCCCAGGTCAATCTGAAGTAGCAACTGGAGAAGGATAAGGATTGCTCCATGCTCCCTATTTTGCAGGAAAGATGAACACTCCCAACTGCAAGGCTTTGGTCATTGTCCCACCCAAAGAGGCAGAGACACTGCCTGTAGTCCCATTCCACCACACGTTCAGGCGAGCCAAGACTTCCCCTCGCAGCATCAGGAGGCCCTTCTCCTTCTCTGAGCTCTCGCAACCAGAAGCCATGGATCGCAGTGCAAGAGGGAGATGCCGTTGGCGAGCCTACGGAGGTTGTGCAGTGGCGCCATGGGAGGAACGGGAAGGAGTAGGCTAACAAGACGTGGTTTCTTAAGGCAAACGAACCAGCCCGATGGGCTACCCAAGCCCAGCCATCAATGATGGGCTTAACAGGCAGACTTCAACAAAGTCCAATGGACTGTTAGGTTTCAGCTCTGATGGATCCCAAAATGGGATATCTATTGGAGATATATATTATTAATCCGGCTCAATTGACACCCAAGCGCGCCCCACCGCACCCCACCCTGAGGGAGGTTGTTATGTCCATCTCCAAAAGAATAAAACATAATTTATGTTAATGGTGATGATGTGAAGAAAAATAATGGACGCAGTTTTTTTTTTTTTTCCTTCTACCGAAAAACGAGATTGGAACTATTTTTCTTCACTACGAGGAAAAACAATATGTAACAAAAAGAAAGGATAACAGGTCATGCTCACCAGAAACAAAGCCTTGACGTTCATCATGGTCAGGGGTGTTCCGAATCTCCATTCGTAAGGAGCTCCACCATCACCTGCAGGAAATCCCTGCCCTTGTTCGCTGCTGCCTCGGAGCCCTCTTCACCGCCCTCCATCGTATTTAAACGCTGTCCGATGATGGAGTCGAAGATACGATCAAGCCATGCCGACAGCCTCCGCATCTGCCGCCCCAAGCCCTGTATGTCGAGCCATGCCAGCACCGGGAAGAAATCCGACACGTTGAGGGCGCCCCCCCTCTGTATAATCTCCTCCATGGCCTCGCGGAACTCCCTCCCGAGGTCGTTCCCTTCCCCGGCCACCCTGCCCCCCCACAACATCATGGTCGTCGCATTCATCGTCGCGGCGGAGACGAGATCGCCCAACGCCACGGCTCTCCGGCCCCCCTGTGGATCTCCTCCAGCATTCTCCCCACCTCCCACCGGCGAACGCTGGAGAGGCTCTCGATGTTGGCGGGGCTGAGCAGCTCCCGCACGGACACCTTCCGCAGCATGCGCCAGTGGGGACCGTACGGCGCCCACAGCATGTCCTGGCCCTCGTACACGGAGGCCAGAACCACGGCGGGGACGTCGTGATTGGCGAAGATGACGTCGTGGTCCCTGAGGGCCTCCTTCACGGCGGCCGGGGAGCTTAGCACCACGCAGAGCCTGGAGCCGAGGCGGAGGTCCGACGATGGGGCCGTAGGTGTGGGCGAGGTCGGCGAAGCAGCGGTGGAGGTCGGGCTTGAGGAAGGGAAGGTAGCCGAGAAGCGGCAGCCCGCGAGGTCCCGGAGGCAGTCTGGCCTCTCCCTCTTCCTTCCTCGCTTTCCATGGCAGGTAGAAAAGCCAACGGTGTGATGGTGAGGGCCGCCATCAACAAGTACTTAGTTACATCATGTGTTTCCATCCTTTCCGATTCCCGTACTATCCAAGACAACCAGCTAGGTATCGCCATTAGAACTCTCACTCTCTCTCTCTTCCCTGCTTGCTGGCCCTATCTGATCAGTACATAGGACAGCGATTAGTTCGCCGGCGCCAGAGTTCACACTCGGCAGGTCGAGACCGTGCCCGTGGGGGCGGTGGGGGGACGGGGACGCTAGCCGCAGAAGAGATGAGGGATTTGTGGTGCAGAGTAGATATTGGAGGCAACCGTAGTCTCTCCTTTTTTTTGTTGACCGAATACCTACCACATTGACCTATTACATTGTTTGTTCGTTGGAATATGTGGCTTAGATTTTTCTGAAAGTAATATTATTTTAATAATTTTGTTGCGGACGTCTAAGTATTATACGTGTTATCCTTACCAAGCGGGGTAGTGGGGTTTTAATACCATAGCAGACGATAGGTTTTCAAGTAAGGGGGATGGATTGTTCCTTTGTCCAATTGAGTCGACATCTAATTCCATCTCCATGGCACTGAAAGGGGGAAGGAGGGTTTTGGACCAAGGTGTTGGGAAGAATCTATCGACAGCCTCTTCACTATTATAATTTGTTGTTCATTTGAGAGAATTAGTCTCTGTTTAAGAATAAGAAAAGTATGAATTCGTGTGAATTTGATAAGGAATATATTTAGTACTGTGGAAGTTGTTGTCACTTAAAGCAATACGTATTTTATTTGTGTAGCTAGCTAGTTCTCTTGAACATGTGCATTTTATTTGTCTAGCTAGTTCTCTTGACCATGTTCATTTTATTAATTGTTGTCACTGAACGTAATGTCCATTCTCTTAACCATGTGCATTTTATTTGTTGTCGCTAAACGTAATGTCCATTTTATTCCTTCAACTTTGATGACTTTTGAAAACCCAAACCAGTTGACAGTGTTATGTGAGAATGTAAATTTTTTTTTTGTGTGGCAAATTAATATATAGATATTGATGCATTAAAATATCGACTAAAACACTACGTAACATGGTCCCCTTAGGCCTTTCCTTTGTCGTGGGGACAGCTTCATCTTGTCCCTTTTATTGTCGTTGATAACATATTACGCTACAAGAAAAGACGGGAATAGAGATGAAAATTAGGGACAGAAATTTTCCGCACCAAATCCCTCCCAAAATTCAGAAAGATTGGGGATGGAAACAAACTCCGTCCCAAAACGGGTTGAAGTAAGTTACACCGAAAATGATTGGGACGGAATAAAAATCTGTCCTCATTTTGGGACGGATGTGGGGTGGAAACTAGGGCTGTCAATGGACCTCCGAATTCCGTTTAGCCGACCCGTTTTCGTATTTTTTATAGGATGCGGAACTCCAAAAAGAACTTTCCGATAGCTTAGTGGAAGCGGAAATGGATATCCGAATTCTTATAGGATGCGAAAGCGGAAACACCCAATTCCACATCCGCTTTTCTGTTTCCATTTTCGATAACTTTTAATATATATTATATAATATTTTTATAATAAAATCTCCTCAAACTCGAAGGTTTGGCTCTTAATTTTTTAACTAATTGTCTCTCACCTCCGTCTATATGTAAATGTCATCTATTCTAGTCCCAATTATTGGCAGCTTTTTTCTCTAATGATATTATATCTACATATATTAATTATCTATTACTCAACCATTATATATCACTATATGATTTACCAAATAATGTGATCTTGTTATACTTCATTTAGTAAGGGTCATTATAATGTACATGATGAAGAAGATATGGTAGAGAAGATTATTAAATTTATATTTAAAATTATTCATAAATTTAATAATAATATACTGTAAATTTATAAATTAATTCTAATTGTACAAATGTTGTTACATCCGAAGTTTCCGTTTTGTTTCCATTCCGTTTCCGATAGAAAGCGGAAATGGATGCGGAAGCGGAAACACCCTTTTCCTTCCGTTTCCGACTCCGAAATTTCTTATAGGAAGCGGAAGCGGAAACACCCATTTCCGAATCCGACTCCGACCCGTTGGTAGCCCTAGTGGAAACAGATGCTGTCCCTAGGCTATGTTTGGTATTTAGATGGATCGAGGATAAAGTAAGGTTATCCTCAAAATTTTGAAGTTATCTTCAGAATATAACTTCAAAATTTGAGGATAATCCAACTCTATCCAAATACTAAACATATAAATGTTTAAACGATAATTACTTTGTTTAATAAATATTGAGAATATTTAGGGACAGAACATAAATCCGTCTCAATTTTGTCCCAAGTTCACGACGGATTGGGGATGAAACTTATTTCGTCCCTAAAATCAATAGAGATAACTATTTTTTTAATGATATTGAAAATTGTTAGGGACAGAATTATTCCATCCCAAAGTGGTCTAAAAAATTGGGACAAATTTGTTTTTCATCCCTAAATTTAGTAGAGATGGTTATCTTGTAGAAATATTCAAAATGTTTATGGATGGAACACATCTTCGTCCTAAATCCATCCCAAATTTGAGACGTAAATATGTCTCGTCCCTAAATTTATTAGTGATGACTATTTATATAAAAATTAGGGATGGAAAATAATGCCGTCCCAAAATTGAGATGGATTGGGACGAACATTTTTCTGTCCTTAGATAGAGTTATTTTTTAAAAAATATGAAATCAACTTAGATACATGGACGGATTGGCGACGAATTTTTTTTCCGTCCCTAACTTAGGCGCCGATATTAAAAAAAAAGAGGCGCCGATATTAAAAAAAAAGAGGCGCCAACTTAACGAAGGACCTGAAAAATAAAAGCCACAAACTCACCTCTCCAACCTCACATAGTATTCGGGGTGAACACGAGTCAGTTCTATTCACTACAAGAAATAGGGCATATGTCAGCGGCTTAAAACCGTGGACAAAAGATCGAAAACGGTTGACATAGATTTATGTCAGCGGCCTTCAAGCAGTGATAAAGTCGTTGACAAATTAGTCGTCGACTAATATTTTTCAGCGGCTATCAATAACCATTGACAAATACCTCACATGTCAGCAGTTATCTTAACGTTAACATATATTACATAGTCAGCGGTGAAGTGTGCTGTTGGATATTAAAAATATGTCAACGGCTTTTACCAGCCGCTGACAAAAAACAATTAACAAAAAAAACCTATCGCATCCCCCTCTCCGCCCCTGCACCCCCCTCTCTAGATCCTGGCGCTGCCCCCACCTCCGCCCTCCCCCGCCCCTACAACCCCCCTTCCCCGGTCCCAGAGCTGCCCCCATCTCCGTCCTCCCCCCCTCGCCTCCTCCCCCCCTGTACCCACCTTTCCGATGGGTTCTGTCCGTGATCCCACTCTCCGGCGGCGACGATTACCTCTTGCCCCTCCTGTGGGAGGACATCCATCACGCGATCCTGGAGGCCAAGCACTTCATTTACGTCGTTGGCTGGTCGGTAAATGTCAAGATCACCTTGGTGCGGGATCCCGAGCGGATGTTCCCCGGAACCGAGGGCGTCACCATTGGGGAGCTGCTGAAGCGGAAGACTGAGAAGGCGTCACCGTTTTGGTCATGGTCCGACAGGACCGCACCTCGCTCGCCTTGCTGGGGAACGCCGTCATCGAACAGAGCATCCACTCCGGTTACATCGAGGCGATCATGAGGGCGACACAATTAATCTACATAGAAAACCAGTACTTCTTCTGGAGATGCGGCAGTGGGCGGGGATGAAGGAGGCAGTGGAGAAGGGATCAGATCCCACAGAGGTGTCCATGCCTTCGAGGTGGAAGGGATCGTCCCCGGGACCTGGATTCGGCGGCGACGACATCTTCGCGGAGGCGATGCACACAGATGGATCAGAAGGCGATGCAGAAGAATTGGAGGAAGGAGGTGTCAAGAATATCCATGCTTACATGTGGTGTGCACTTGAAGTAGAACTAGATGCGCCGCTGGCATCTGAGAACTTATGATTGCGCCGCTCCTCAATCGAAGTCCTCCCACTGGAAGGCCAGCCGCCACTGGCAGATACCCTTCCCCTCTGCCTGCCCCTGACGCAGCATCTGTCTGCCGCTGGCCTCTGTCATTGGGTCATCGCCACCGGTGAACTGCCTTCTGATGGCGTGCATCCTTCGGACGATGGCGGAAAAAACTCCTCCACCTCTTCTTCCACGTTGTCGTCTACTGTGGGACGCGCCACTTCCTCCGTGTCAGAGCTGCACAAATTTCCTGCATCTCCTCGAGTGTTCCTCCTCTTGTCCTCCCAGTCTTCCGTCGGGTGCTTCCTCTTCCTGTCCACTTCCATTACGAAAGACTCGCTTCCTCTTATCCCCCTCGAAATGCCACAAGGAAGGAGTGAGAGGGGTGGAGATCACGGTGATGGGTGCAAGTGACGGGGGGGGGGATGCAGGGGGGAGAGGAAGAAGGCGGGTGGGGGAAAAGTGATTATTTGTTAGCGGCTCTTATGAGTCGATGACAAATAAAATATTTATCAACGGTTACAAGACAACAGTTGACAATGGTAAATTTTTTAGAAATAATTGGTCATTTTTTATTATTTGTCAACGGCTTGATGAAGCGATGACAAATAAAACATTTGTCAAAAGCTAAAAGACAGCTGTTGACAAATGCTAAATTTTGGGGGAAAGTAACTCGTCATTTTTTTTTTTATTTTATGTTATTAATTATTTGTCAACAACATTATAAAGTTCGATGACAAATATTATCTTTGTCAACAGCTATAAGACAGTCGTTGACATATGGTTAATTTTGTCAACGATTTCATTATGTCGTTGACAAATACTAAGTATATGTCAATGGCTACATGAAGCCGTTGACAAATGTTATATTTGTCAACAGTTTTTAAAGTCGCTGACAAATGATTGATATGTCAACAGTTAATATTAGCCGCTGACATATATTTGTTGACAAATGTTACTTTTCTTGTAGTGATTCGAGTTGGTTCATTTTTGATCAACTCGAATTGAATCGAATTCTAAGGTCAAATCGAATCGAACTGAACCGGTTCGATTCGATTTAAGCCAAAGTCTAATACCTTTGCCACTTCTTACATAGGTGCAGAGTTCGGTTCAATTTTCGATTTGAATTATGATACGGGTCGTCATCGGGCCACTCGGCTCGATGTTGGTGCGGGTCATCACTCGATAGTCGGCGCGGCAGAGTGGCATGTCTTCGGCCAACCGAACGCTGAGCCGAGCTGTCCCAAGCCGAGCTGTCCCTAGTGATTTGTTGAGTTGTTCACGGGTTGGTTCCCGCCTCAGCTTTTAGCAAAGGCTGATCGCTCCCTGCTTTCTAATCCGAGCCCCGACCGCATATATGGGAAGGTCAGGTTACGGAAAGGCCCGAAGATCACGAACCACATCTTTTAACCGCTCCAGCACGATGATTATGGGAGGCTCATTAATGATCAGACACCCCAAAATTGCAACCGCAATCAATGCCCACTAATTCATTCAACATGAATCTCAGACAGATCCCGGAGCAACGTCTTCAACCACTTACATAACCGTGCTCGTGGAACCACTATAAAGGATAAGACGTCTCCCACACAGCGGGTATGCAACTTCTAGTCCTAAAAACTGCCTTTCCGATCTCCCGAACTGACTTGAGCGTCGGAGTCCTTTCCCACCGAGGTCACTCGGTGGTCTTGCAGGTGCAAAGCTCGGTGATTGGCGCACGTCCGATCGTCTTCCCTTGAGAACCACTCGGTCGAGGACGACCTCTCTACTCTAACAGTAACATTTTTTTGGTGCCGTCTATGGGAATCTTCGAACAAAAGGCTTGCTCTCATGGCACCCAAGGGAAAAATCATGGCGCGCCCATCCGAAGAAGAGATCGCCCCTTTCAACCGATGTCACGGAGGTCATTGGCGGAGGTTCCAGCCACCGGGGAGCAAGGGTCAAGCACCTCTACCCGCCTCGATCGCGTCGAGGCCCTTGTTGCAGGACTTCATGAGGAATTGGCCCGATTAGAGCAGAGGCAGCAGGCCACGACAACAGCGCAAGGTGAGGCAGTGGGGCGCCTGGGAGTCCCTGATCCGGGCCTTGGCGACGCGGAGGCAGCAGAGGATCACGCCGCCCAACTAGCGGTGCCAGCAAGTCACGCCGACATCCAAACGACGCCCCCAGTAGCATCCGTACTGGCTCCTTAAGCCCCCATGGCAGCCCTGATAGCCCCTGCCGTAGCAACGGATCACGAAACCACCAAGATGATGGAGATCGATCATGACTCGACCGAGTCGACTCCAGCAGCGACGAGCGTGCTGCCGATGAAGCCTCGATGGAGGGACGATCTCCAGGAGATGAACAAAAAAATTGAGGCACTCCAGCGGGGGACTCGGGTCCCCATCGGTGACGACGCTACTTTCCACTTCACCATTTGTGAGGAGATACCTCGGTGCAAGTGCCCATGAAGCTGCAACTTCTGAAATTTCGGCGATATAACGGGACTACTAACCCTGTCTACCACTTGATATTTCTAGGGACAGGTTGAGATGGTGAACCTCTCCGACGAACTGAAGTGCCAAGCTTTCATGTCAACCCTCGACGAGGCGGCGCTACAATGGTTCAAAACCTTGCGGCGTGGTCGGTGACGAGCTTCCATGACTTCACCAACGGTTCCTGGATCATTCTATAACACGGTGCACATTCCCTGTGCACCGACGACCTGTGGCACGTTGCTCAAAGGAATGGCGAGCTCTTCCATGACTATGCCAATAGGTTCTAGTTGAAGCTATGAAGGTGATCGACCCGACTTGCGGACGGCCGTCAACATCTTAACAAGGATCCTACCTATCATAAAAAGGCTACCCGAGTTTAGGCGGCCTGAGCCGCTCCAAGGCCTCCACCAGGGCGCAGAGCAGAACAGTATGGTGAGTATCACAAGGGCTACGGGCACACCACAGACCAGTGCCGAAGCCTCAAGATGGAGATCACAGACATGCTGCGACGTGGGATCATTGGGAGTGACGTCGTCGACGGGCAAGCAACGGACCAGACCCCCGAGAGGAGCGTGGGGGCCGCGGTGGCAAAGGAGCGGTCCTCGTCTGGCCGGGGGTTTGGCCGGAGGAGGGACAGCGGAAGAAAGAGGAAGGCGTACGCGTCGGCCACTGGCTCGAGCTCGGCTCCGAGGCCGCAGGGCGTTATAAACATTTCCGAAGACGACGTCCTCGGCCTCACCTTCCCCACGATGACGCGCTTGTCATTAACGCGGACATCGACGGGTATAGTGTACATCGGATTCTGGTGGACAATGGAGCGGCTCTTGACGTTTTATTTTATGAATGTTATGTAAAATGACTGACCTAAGAACCAAGCTAAAACCCGTGGCCAAGTCCCTCTTCGGTTTAGCGGGTCGTTTGTGAGCGTCGAGGGTTCAATCAGGCTGAAAGTTACTCTCGGGACTCGGCCACGTCTGTAACCATTGAGGCTGACTTCCTTGTGGTAAAAGTGAAGTCGGCCTACAATGCTATAATCGACGAGGGATCCTGGGGAAGCTGGGAGGGGTCCCCTCCACATACCATCAGAAACTGAAGTTCCCCACACCGTACGGGATAGGCGAGGTTGCGGGAAACCAAACCGAAGCCCGTCAGTGCTATGTAAATTCAATAAAGGGCAAGGAACCAGCTGTTTTCGAGTATGAGCCTGTGCATAATGAAAGTGTGGAAAGGCATGAGCCTGCTGAGCACACGAAGCAAATTCAAATTACGGAGGAAAGATCAGTAGTGATCGGCGTTGAGCTCCGAGAGTCGGAGGAAGGGCTGGTTGAATTTCTCAAGAGCAGTAGTGATCTTCGCATGGGTGGAAGACGACCTCCCAAGGATTGACCCGGGGGTCATTTAGCATCACCTCAATGTGGATCCTGAAGCACGGCCCGTACGACAGAAGAAGCGGCCTTTGTTGGCTGATCGACAAGAAGCAGTAAACGACAACTTGGCCAAGTATTTGCACACAGGAACTGTCGGGATGTCTTTTATCCCGGTGGGTGGCCAACGTTGTCCTCTTCAAAAAAGCAAATGGCAAATGGTGTATGTGCGTAGACTTCACCGACCTTAACAGGGCGTTCCCAAAGGATAGCTTTCCCTTGCTCGCAACGACCAGTCGTCGACTCCACGGCAAGGCACGAGCTCTTGAGCTTCCTCGACGCCTACTCGAGGTATCATTAGATCAAGATGGCCCCCGAGGATGAAGAAAAAACCGCTTTCACCACCAAAAAAGGTCTGTACTGCTTTACCCGAATGCCTTTCGGATTGAAGAATGCAGGGGCAACGTACCAAAGGCTCGTCAACATGATGTTCGAGCAACAAATCGGAAATACTATGGAGATATACATCGACGACATGTTGGTGAAAAGCAGGCGATCTGAAGACCATGTTTGGGACCTGGCCGAAGCCTTCAAGGTCTTGCACCGATACGGAATGAAGCTAAACCCCGAAAAGTGCATCTTCAGCATTCACGCCGGGAAGTTCTCGGCTACTCATCTCGAACCGAGGTATGACGTCAACCCCGACAAAGTTCAAGACATCCTCGACATGACAGCGCCGAGGACCGTCAAAGAGGTACAAAGGCTCATTGGCCGAGTAGCTGCCCTGAGCAGGTTCATGTCAAGGTCGGATGAAAGGTGCAAGCCCTTTTTTGACGTACTACGAAAGGGGCGATTCGCATGGAACGATGTCTGCGAAAGAGCTTTCGACGAGCTCAAATCTTATTTAGCTAATGTGCCTACTCTGAGGAAGCCTGTCGCAGGAGAAGAGCTGTTCCTGGTACCTCTCGGCCACTACTTATTCGATTAGTTTGGTGCTCGTGCGAGAGGAAGATCAAAGGCACGTCCTAGTATACTACACCAGCAAAGCCCTACGTGGAGCCGAACATCGCTACTCCGACCGAGGAAAGCGGGGTACGCACTCGTAATGGCTGTACGGCGACTTCGACCCTACTTCTAAACGCACCGAATCGTCGTCCTAACTGAAACCCCCTGTCAAGCAAGTGTTCGCGACCCGAGACCTTGGGGAGGATGGCCAAGTGGACCGCGAGCTTAGCGAATTCGACATCTCTATAGGCCTCGAGTCGCCATCAAAGCTCAAGCCTTGGCCGATTTCATTTCCGAAGGTACAGCGAGGATGCCCGAGCGGAGGAGGTCGTCAGACATTGGCTGGTATACGTGGATGGGCATCCAACTCCCAGGGAAGTGGAGAGCGGCGTCGTCCTACAATCCCCAGACGGCCTCGTCCTAAGGTACGCGATTCGGTTTGGTTCTCTGCTTCTAATAACGTAGAAGAGTACGAAGCCATCATCTCAGGACTCAGGATGGCTAAGAACTTAGGAGCGACGAAAGTCCGGGTCCACAGTGACTCCCAAAGGTCATCAGCCAAATCTCGAAGGAGTTCGAGGCCAAAGAAGAAAAGCTATTTCTTACATGACCATGGTCCGGAGAATGATGGACGACTTCGAAGCGGCGGAATTACTGAAGATTCCCCAGGCCGATAATGCTCAAGTCGACACACTATCAAGTACGCAGTCACCTTAGGACATCCTCAAGAGTCCTCCGTGTTCGTAGAAGAACTCGGCGAGCCTTCAGTAGGGGCTGCAGAAATCATGTGCACCGACACCGAGCCGACGTGGATGACCCCAATCGTTGGTTATATCCGGTATGGGCAGCTCCCAATATTAAGGAGGATGCCCTAAAGGTACAAAGACGTGCACCCAGATTTTTTATGATTGGTGATGATCTCTATTGGAAGGGCTTCACCTCCCTCATCTATGTTGCATCAACCAAACTCAAGCTGAGGAAATCATCGCCGAGGTGCACGAGGGCATGTGCAGGAGCCATACAGGACCACGGTCTTTGGTCTGGAGAATAACTCGGCAAGGTTATTGGTGGCCTACCATGCTGAAGGATGCTGAAGAATATGTGCGGAGATGCCCGCGATGCCAGCTCTTCAGCAAGGTAGATCGGCAACCACCCTCCAATCTCAAACCGTTGATTGCCCCATGGCCCTTCACGCAATGGGGGATGGACATCCTCGGCCCATTTCCACCAGCCTCGGGCCAGCGGAAGTTCCTTATCATCGGGGTCGACTACTTCACCAAGTGGGTGGAAGCCGAGCCTCTGGCAAAGATCATTGACTCTAACGCCTGGGGGTTTGTCTGGAAGAACCTCATTTGAAGGTTCGGGCTGCCTCAGACGATCATCACCGATAACAGAAATAGTTCAACAACGCCAGGTTTCACCACAACTGTGTGGAGTTCGGCATCAGCCATCGTTTCACCTCAGTGGCACATCCTCAAACTAATGGGCAAGCCGAGGTGACTAACTGAACACTCCTCGATGGGCTGAAGAAAAGACTGGACGACCATAAAGGCCGATGGGTCGATAACTCCTCATGTCCTGGGGCGTATCGAGCAACTCCCCGCGAAGCCACTCAAGAATCTCCTTTTGCGTTGGCCTTCGGTGTGGAAGAGGTCACACCAGTGGAGCTGCTCGTACCTCGGACGAGTTCTTGAGTTCGATCGTGAAGATAACAATCGTTCGCTACGGGCCGAGTTGGACCTAATAGAAGAGCGACGGGATAAGGCAGCACTAAAGGTTGAAGTCTACCAGCAGAAGATGAAGAGAAGATTCAACAAGGCTGTAAGGCCTCGTCGCTTCAGCGTGGGAAGCCTCGTCCTCCGAAAGCTCGCCGTTTCGGATCCGAGGTCGGCAGCAGGGAAACGTTCGCCTACTTGGGAGGTTCCTTATCGCGTGATTGAGGACCTGGGACAAGGGGCCTACCTCTTGGTGAACCTAAACGGCTCAGTGATTCCAAGAACATAGAACGCCGAGCATCTTAGATGTTATTATCCCTAAGAGGAAGAAGTTTATAAAGGTTGTTCGATCAGTCGTCTCTCAGGCCTTCTTCGGCCCTTAAAGCTCTTGCGCGAGGTCGCTTCGGCACTCCGAGCTCCGATAACGAGGCACTTCGGCACTAGTCTTCAGGCTCCTTCGACCCTTAGAGCTCTTGCGCGAGGTCACTTTGGCACTCCGAGCTCCGATAACGAGGTCGCTTCGGCACTTGTCTCTCAGGCCTTCTATGGCCTTAAAGCTCTTGCGCGAGGTCACTTCGGCACTCCGAGCTCCGATAACGAGGTCGCTTCGGCACTTGTCTCTCAGACTCCTTCATCCCTAGAGCTCTAACGCGAGATCGCTTCGGCACTCTGAGCTCCGATAACGGGTCACTTCGGCACTCGTCTCTCAGGCCTTCTTCGGCCTTAAGAGCTCCTGCGTGAAGTCGCTTCGTCACTCCGAGCCCCAACAATGAGTCATTTCCGCCTTCTTCGGCCCTTAGAACCCTCATTCTAGGTTGCTTCGACGCTCCTAAAATCCAAGGGGGTTCAATTCGGCGCTCCAAGTTGGACGAACGCTACAAAACGGAATCGTTCCAACAGTCGGCACCCCCAGCCTAACACAACTCGCTTAATTCGTCAATAAAGCCTAACACGGAAAAAATGTAGCTCCATCCGAAAAACAAAAGATTATATCCATTAAAATGGTCGAAAGGCCGAAAGAAAGGAGAATTACAAAAGTCGCTGGGCTAAAAAGAAAAGAAGAAGTCTAAGGCCCGGCGGCCGGAGGGGCCGAAGCCGAGGTCCCCGCATCGGCAGAAAGCAGTAGTGGCCCGCACAGCTTCCTCATCAGCCTCGTCGCCGTCGTCGCTCGGGGGCTGCACTGATGATAGGTCCAAATCAGGAAAGGCCTTGCCGACTGCCGCCAAGTAGTGCTTGTAGACATCTACAAATAGGCCAGTTATCTGGTCGAGGTGCACCTAGGACTGGTGTACTCAAGAACAGCCTTCTGGCGCTCTTCGGCGACAACTCGGGCCATTTTTACCCTCGTTTCCTCGTGGGCCGCCGCCTCGGCCTCCCGAGCTGCCTTCTCTCTGGCCAGCGAAGATTGAGTTCCTCTAAAGTCTTCACAAGAAAAGCGGCCCGCTCCTCCGATTGCTTGGCCGGGTGGTTTCGGCGGCAAAGCGATCCCTCGAGCTCGGCGCTCTTCTTCCCGAGTCGGCGGCTCCTTCTCCAAGAGATGCACGCGACCCTCAGTCGACGTCGGATTTGATCCATCTGACGATGAAGTATCACGAGCGTGCCCAGCTACCGTTGGAGGCCTGGAACGCCTCGTCGATGAGGTGCGGCGGTCTTCATCGAGGCGCCCGGGAAGTAGCGTCTGCTGGGGCTGATGCCCGACCCCATTCCAAGGGGCTTGCCCCCAATGGTGAGGGGAAGGGGCAACTGGACGGCTCGGCGGAGGAGCAGCACTCGACGAACTGCCTTCTAGAAGTTGCGGTCGTTTCGGCGCTTCTCCACCTCCCGAACTGCAGGGGGAAGGAAGGGTCACCACGGTAGGAGGGACTGGGGGGCTCAACGATCTGGACATCGGTCTCCTCGGCAGGGTGCCTCTCTCGGGCTGTCTTCTCTTCCCCTGCCAGCGGCAAAGCACTGGGCGGCAAGAGACCGGTAGTCCGGGCTCAGCCAAACTGTCAGAAGACAAGGCGACACAAAGTAGGCAACGCTATCAAAGCATAGAATGATAAAGGAAAGCCCCCTAAAAGACATCAGACCTCTATCGGCTCGCTGAATTAACTCGAACAGGTCGGCCGAGGGTTCTCGCCAAGTCGGGTACGATACCGCCTGCAGCGACTCAAAGTCTGAGAGATCGCACCACTCATGTCGGCAGGCGGTCGGGAAAGCTTCATCCTGGGGGTGATGGCCGACCGGCGGTCGGGAAATCCCAACCGTCCGAGCTGTTGATAAAACAAAAACTCCTCTTCCAGTGATGGATAGAGGAGGGGGAAACGCCCAAGGAAGTGGCGGCCGTCCGAGCTGAAATGAACAGCCAATCCCCGAGACCTGGAGGGAAAAATAGTAAAAAAAGAGGTGAATACTGGGCCGAACTTTGGCCATGGCACATGCCACCAAAAAACCAACGGCTGACCGCCACGAATTTGGGGCTAGTTGAGAAGGAGCGACTTCCAGGTACCACAAAAGGTGGACAAAAAAGGGGGTGAAGGGGATATCGGAAACCAGCCTTGATGACTCCGAGTATAAATAGAACCCATTCTCCATCGTGTAATGGGCCCGAAGGACTGTCAGAGGCATAGACCTGGAAGTCGGGAGGGAAGGCGATCCCCGGATGGTTCGTGATTCCATCGACGGTCGCTTGATCAATCTCCGTAACGGCGTCAGCTACGGAGTCGGCTGCTTGCGCACGCCAGAAGATGAAGCGGAAGAAACTTGGGCACATATGTCCCAAGAGTTACTGCGGGCTCAACCTCGCTCTCCTCCGCCGCTGGCCTGGCGTCAGAAGGAACCGTAGAAGCAGAGGATAGGCGAGAAGAAGAAGGGTGAATCAGGGTACCCTTGGAACGAGAATACCCCCACCCCGTGGAGGAAGTAGAAGGGGACCGGGAAGCAGAAGGCGAGCCCATGGCTTACCTCTAGGGAGGGAGAGATCAAACGAAGGCGGTCGACCGAGAGCTCAGGAAGAGACGCCGGGTCACTCTGCCACAACTTGGGAACTCGGCCTCTGTAAATGACAAAAGCGCGGCGCGAAGGGTCCCATGTTGACACTGGCGACGCTATTATAGGGCGCAGAGACTATCTCAATCAACGGGCACCAATCATTGCCACCCTAAAGCATCACGATTGACCCACGTGTCACCACTCTGGTAGCCAACAAGTCGTGAGCATGGATCGTGATCTTAGGGGAACGTTCGGAAGACAAGACGTCGATGGGAACGCCCATCGCTTCGGAGGCCACCATGATTACTGTCAGAAATCGAGGCGACGCGCCACCCCAACTGAAGTCATGAACGTCAAAAGTCACGTCTTTTCAATGGCCGTGGGTCTTTTTGTGATCGTGACGGTGCGCAACGCAATCGAAAAAAGGTACACGACGGCGTCTGAATATTAGTTGTTAGTACCTCTCCTCAGCTCATTCACAACGACCTGAGTAAAAGCTGGGGGGCTAGTGATACGGGTCATCATCGGGCCACTTGGCTCGATGTTGGTGCGGGTCATCACTCGATTGTTCGACACAGTGGCATGTCTTCGGCCAACCGAACCCTGAGCCGAGCTATCCCCAAGACGAGTGGTGAGTTCTCGCAAGACCGAATCCCCTGGTGAGCCGAGTTGTTTCATGGGTTGGTTCCCGCCTCAGCTTTTAGCAAAGGCTGATCGCTCCCTAGGCTTCCTAATCTGAGCCCCGACCGCATATATGGGAAGGTCAGGGTATGGAAAGGCCCGAAGATCACGAACCACGTCTTTTAACCGCTCCCGCACGATGATTATGGGAGGCTCATTAATGATCAGACACCCCGAAAATCGCAACCGCAATCAACGCCCACTATTCATTCAACAGGAATCTCGGACAGATCCCGGAGCAACGTCTTCAACCCACTTACCATAATCGTGCTCGTGGAACCACTAAAAAGGATAAGACGTTCCCACACAGCGGGTATGCAACTTCTAGTCATAAAAACTCGCCTTTCGACCTCTCGAACTGACTTAAAGCGTCGGAGTCCTTTCCCACGAGGTCACGGGTGGTCTTGCAGGTCAAAGCTCGGTGGATTGGCCCACGTCCGATCGTCTCCCTTGAGGAACCACTCGGTCGAGGACGACTCTCTACTCAAAAAGTAACATTCTGAACAGCTCTACATAGCATCTCAGCTATTTCTTCCTCCCTCCTCCACCTCTGTGAGCGCACTGCCACTGGGACAATTTTTTTCTTTTTTTTCTTTTGAAAAAATTATAAAAATATTCATTAAATTGTAAATATTATTTTAACTATGTATATCAAATATTATCTTATTTTTTTAATTGCAAAAAAAGATAACTGAGTCAAAGTGTAGGTTGACTAAAAAAAAGAAAAAGATGGGTCCGGTTCCCTGGGTAGTGGGGTTAGGGGGGTAATATGGTAAAGTTAGGTAGGTTGTTGCAGACCCTTGTTAAGATGTTGACGGCCGTCCGCAAGTCAAGTCGATCACCTTCATAGCTTCCAACTGGAACCTCTTGGCATAGTCACGGAAGCTTTCCCTTTTCTTTAATCTGATGCTGTCATGGGGATAAGATGGCTCCCAAATAATTGTGGGGTCTCCTAAGCACCCCACCACTTTTATTATTAAATAATTGTGGGGTTAGAATTCCAAACTTCTCCGAATCCATCTTTTATTGCCTTCTCGAGGGCTTATGTGGGTTGGCTTTATGCATATTGGAGTGTGGAATGCCCTTTTGTCCCAATCTGTACGGCATGGCACTCATCGAGAGAGAGACGAGTGGCCCATGGCCTTTGTTAGACAAGGAGGGAGAGGAGAGGTGCCCTTTTCATGCCTTCACGGGGACAGATTTGTGATGGTTTTGTCATCGTGGTGGGTTGATCTGTCCACCACGGACGCCATTTCAAACTTGAATTGGGCCATTAGATAATCTCAACCCCACAATCATGCATCTTCCCTGTATCTTTCTTGCTAATTATATTGCAAGACTTTTTACATTTTCTTTATGTAAAAGTCTCTTATTGTAGATTCCTTTGCAGTATCATTTTTCTATCCTTCGACTACTTTAATATTCTCATTATATTGCAGCACTCGCAAAATATCCTTGTCGTCATCATCCGTTAGTGTATCTTTAAAATTTCTTATTTTAACCCTAGTTAATTTTTAACCCAAGTTGAAAAAGGCGTAAAGTGTTATAAGAAAGTTATTGAAATAATATAACATGTTGGAGGCCCCTACAAAATCCCAACCCCTAGCCATTTGTGGGAGTGTGGATTCACTAAACGTACACGGTAGCCATTGGTTTTTCTGGTCAACTATTATTTTTTATTTAACGGAATTTTTTTCTATTGAATATTTTTTTGAAGACTGTTATACCAGCGTCTACATAATTTTTGTACACGGTTAGACAACTGCCTACATATCCTGTTTTTGTAGATGGATATCTAGCCGTCTACATATATATTTTTCATAGTATGTAGATGGTCACATAGCCGTTTACATATATTATTTGTGTAGACAGTTATAAATAGCTGTCTATATATCATTTGCTTACGGATTTTTTCTTGACGATTTTGTAGACGGTCCTTAACAATTTACAAAAGTTTTGTAGATAATTTTTAATTTTTGTAGATGACTTCCGACCGTCTACGTATCTAGTATATGCAAAGGTTTGCAACTGTGTATTCCTGAGTGTTCACTGGGGAGAGACACATCATCTAGGAGCTTCATGGATCCAGGCCACTTTGGTAAAGATAAAACATTACCCTTGGTTGCCAAGGATTATTATTGGCTGAAGTTACTGAAAGATGTCAATCGATTTGTGGGTCAATGCCATATCTGTCAAATGTCAAAGAGGAAGCTACCAATCAAGGCTTCTATACTCCCTTGCCAGTGCCTACCACATCTTGGGAACATAAAAGTATGAATTTTATTTTGAGTTTAGGACAGTATTATTTTATATTTATTTATTTATTGTTGTGGATCAGTTTTCAAAAATGGCACATTCCATCCCTCTTGTAGGAGATCTATGAATACTTCTCGCGTTACTGCCTTGTTCTTCAAAGAAGTTGTTGGATCTTCATGGCATACCAAAGTCTATCACTTCAGATCGAGACACTAAATTTATGAATCATTACTATAAGTGCTTGTGGAAAATATTGGGAACAAAAATTGAATTTTAGCGGTGCATATCATCCTGAAACAGATGGCAAACAAAGGTTGTAAATCGCAGCCACGATTGTCTGCTCTGGAGTTTGACTAGACCAACACCGAAGCGTTGGGATATGATTCTACCACTGTAGTCCAGTTTGCCTTCAACAGATCGAAGAATCATACCACTAGAGTCCCTTTGAGGCAGTCTATATATGTGTGTCAAATTCCCCATTTAAGTGTTGGATCTGGCCCCTTTATATCGCCTAGGCCGGTCTAGTCTTACGGTAGAAGATATCGTTGAGCATATACGAGAATCCATAACCAGGTTCATGAACAAATTGAAGCTAGCAATGCCAAATACAAAGAAACTGCAGATCGGCAACGTCGAGAGGTAGTCTTCGATGTTGGTGATCTTGTCCGGGTAAATCTTAACCAAGGAAAGATACCCAGCTGGTGAGTATGGGAAGTTGAGTAATAGGAAAGGCGGGGTCCTTCGAAATCTTGAACAGAATCAACAATAATGATGTTTATCGAGTTAAATAAACTCCTAGGATATTTGAAGACTTCTGATGCCTTTAATATGAAGTATTTGGAGTCATATGCTACTGATCATTTTTTTAAAAAAATCAAAAGCCAAGAGGGCCAATTTATTATATATATAAGGAGTAATTCTGAAATAAGAGATATAACCAACTACAAGTCCCAACCAAAATAGGAGTTACTAGAATTTCATAGACGATCTATCTCAGGAATGAGTACGTCGAAGGATTATCCGAAGACGTAGTCCTGGTCTTCGGGAATAACGCTCCATGTTATCTTCCTCTTAACTCCATTCCAGATATCTCTCTGTCAAATTTAAAATCAGGCATAAATATATTCTCTGCTACTGATCATTCCAAAATGCTGTAGGACTCTTGTTTCAGGATAGTTTAGTCTCATCTTTCTCCTCTTTATTTGCACCTAGAAAATATGTATTCGATTGGCTATACATAAAGCAAGTGCCGAGAGTTGGTTTTCTTTAGAACTAATTAATAAAGCATCAGGATTTCTTTTTCTCCTGCAGGAAATTTTTTGTCTTTGCATGTAAATGCAAGGTGCCTAAATATTATATTTGGGAAATGTCATATGCAGGTCGAGACGTGCACAAAACATCTCTTATTATATTTAAGAGGTGGCTTAAAGGTAGTCCTCCATATACATTAAGAAGAGGTCAAGGTTCAACCTCCCATCAGCAATAGACTTACAAGAAATGTTCAAGAAAATTTGTAAAGATAATATCAAGAGTTCGACTTTCCATGGACTGATGTAATAGGCTAGCATTCTAATAGTTTTTTCTTTATAAAAAAAGTTTCCAAACAACACGTTTTAGCCTTGTGAAGCTCCAACGAGATTGGCTGATCGTATAATGTATGTAGAAAAAGAGTCCTTGATGAGAATTATTGCAACGTGGGCACCGCAACCAGGGTTTGCTCCTTCTTCATCACAATCCCAAGCTTCTCTGAGAGATCTAACTTCACTCCGTCAGGCAAACTCCAGTCAATTCTGTGCAGCAGTGAAGCCAATATGAGCTTCACCATCCTCTCGCCCAAAGACACACCGGGACATATCCTTCTTCCAGCTCCGAAAGGTAGATAATGGAAGCTACTCCCAGTGTAGTCTACCTTGCATCCTCCGCCGCTTAGAAACCTCTCCGGTTCGAACTTTGAGGCATCCTCCCAAAACTGGGGGTCTCGGTGTATGGCCCAAACATTGATGAACACCTTGGTTCCCTCTGGAATCTTATATCCGGCGATGGTGCAGGTGGAGCTGGGGCGGTGGGGAACCAGCAGGGGGAGCACTGGGTGTAGGCGGAGCACCTCCCTCACCACAGCATCTAAGTAGTGCAACATGGGAAGATGGGACTCCTCCACGGTGCCGTCCATCCCAACAACAGCTTCAATCTCTTTTTTGGCTTTGGCCATCATGTGGGGATTATGGAGCAACTCTGCCATTGCCCATTCCACCGTAGTTGTCGTCGTGTCTATTCCTGCTCCAACCAAGTCCTGCAGCCAAAGTTCTTACACGATGTCATGCTGTGTTCAGGAGCCCCTGATGCAAAAATGCTCTATAAGGAACTAATTAAATACCGACGAAGCATCCACTTACCACAGTGGGGAAAGTTGCAATAAGCTACTTTCACCTTGTCTTAGATAGCCCTCCACGCATTGGGTTGATTCATGCAAGTATATATAGTCTGGGTACTCTTACAGTACTAATGGTAAACTTGTTATATTTTGTCATCTAGAAAATTTGCCCACTGCAGATTTTCTTTTATAATTCAACTTGGGGAGCTCCAAATGGAAATTTTCTTGAAAGGCTAGCAATGAGAAGTATTATAACAATTCAGGAATCATATTTCACTGCTTTGAAAGTAACTAATTACATGCAAGATGTCAAAAAAACAAAAGGACATGCAGGAGTGGAACACAAGGTTGCCAATGCTACTTCTTTGGATCTTCATCCTATTTTATTAGAGCTCAAGGATTTGGAGGGTGCATGACTACCTAAAAATGGTGCCTCTAGGATCTCTCGAGAGAAGGGATCCTAGAAGCTCGCAACGTCTTACACTTGCCCTTTCATTTAGGCTGTCTGAATGATGTTGTATAGGTAATTGGCCTCCCCATCGAGCTTGTTCTGAAGGATAACACCACACCAAAGTCATCATGCATGCCATGCTCGGGTTGGAATACAGGGGGCTTATTAAGTTCAAGTTGGGTGCAGTAGAGGCTACTAATGGGGTCTGCACGTGGCACACATCTTCCATTGACTTCCCCATCCTTCTGTCAACAGGTGTGCGACCCTACCATCAATTATTGAGGAGACCTTGGTATGCCTCCATGAGCATCCGTAGCTACTTCTTTATATCAGCTAATTCCTCTCA
Organism: Colocasia esculenta; assembly: GCA_014218235.1. Taxonomy (NCBI): domain Eukaryota; kingdom Viridiplantae; phylum Streptophyta; class Magnoliopsida; order Alismatales; family Araceae; genus Colocasia; species Colocasia esculenta. The sequence continues at coordinate 44,628 of JACBKR010000884.1, forward strand.
TGTGACTATTGCGGGGCGTCATTGTTGTGCCCCTAGTAGTTGCAAGCCAGCCCATTGCGAGATAGGACTCAAGAACTAGCTCTGTCCTTGTGGCCCCTGGCCATATTCCAGTAGTACCCTTGAGGTGCCATAGCTTTTAGTTGCAACACTTTTCCACAAGTGGCACTAAAGAGTGTAGATGTTGAAAAGCAATTGACAAATTTAGAGGTTTAAAAGCAGTTGACAAACTTACATCATTTTATCTTCACTGGCTCTCAAACTTGTTGATAGGGAAATGTAACCAACAAGAACAATAAGGGGGACCTTGGGTGAGATCTTGAGGATAACACTGTGATGCTCAAGCCAAAGAATTGGCCGGAACAAGAATGAGGAGATTGAGAGTGAGGTCGGGTCCTTCTATGTGCTGTTGTGAAAGTTTGTAACTTGTTCCTTATCTTCTCCTTACACTCCGTGCTAGTGTAAAAGTTTAAAACCTATTCCTTTTTTCTCCTTATACTTCTATATGCTAGCGTGAAAGTTTGAAACATATTTATGTTGAATCACTCTTTATTACCTTCATATTTTGGTGCTAACAAAATTTATGATTAGATTGTTTCATCAATATTTATGATTATTTTAAGGCGCACTAAAATGATAAAATCGATGTCTAAATCCATATACATCGATTTCAGTTCAAGTGCCAAATACGCGCTACACAACGATATGGTTTTAATAGATTTTATAAGCGCCACAACGATTTGTTTAGTGATTGCTATAACGATTCGTTAAGGCTCATAACGATTTGATAAGTGAGCGCAACGATTTGCCCTCACATTGATTTGCCTTCTATAACGATTCATTAAGGCTCATACGATTTGATAAGTGAGCGCAACGATTTGCCCTCACATCGATTTGCCTTCTATAACGATTCCCTAAGGCTCATAACGATTTGATAAGTGAGCACAACGATTTGCCCTCACATCGATTTACCTTCTATAATGATTTGCTTCTCACATCGATTTGATAAATTTCATAACGATTTGATAGCTATAACGATTTGTTAAGTGAGAACAACGATCCGCTTGAGCAGGATCATCCAAATAGCCAAAGGTGGACCGCCAAAGAAAAAATCGCTCAGGGAATCAGGAAGCTCGGCGAATACAGATGTTCCTGCTGCAACAGGCGAAGCTTGCAACGCGGTGGCACCCTCCGCCGTCAATCCGGCGATGCCTTCCGTCGCGGCGGCGCCTGCCAGCAACCCTGCGGCGGTGCTTCCCGCAGTTTGTGGAAACCTTGCTGTCGATGGCGCGACCAATCCGGACCCAGCTGGAGCTCTGCCTCTGCGATCCCCAGAGATCTCCAGAGGCTTCCTGCCAGCTGGAGGCGCTGCCGAATCTCCTCCAGGATTCACGGGTGGCCTTCCACGTTTTGAGGGTGCCATGCAGCTGGCCTCACAGGAACCTGCTATGGACGACCTCCCTTCCCCGATCCCACGCTTCGTGGCAGTTGAGGAAGGTTCTCCCGCTGGCGATGTCAGATCGCGGGCGATCGCTGCGCCTCCACGATTTGCGGAAGTCACGCTCTTGCTTCCTCCGCCGCTTACCCCGGAAGAGTCGCCAGTCCCACGAGCTGCTAGTTTGAAGGCAAAGGTGGCTAGCGAGGTGGATTTGGCAGGGGTTCCTGCTGACGTCACAGCGCCGTCGCTTCCCATTACTGATGGGCCTCTTCCAGTGCTGGTATCTGATGAAGCCCATGGGCCATCACAGGGCCCATCTATGGTTGCTCACATGACTGCTTCAACCAGTGAGGCGTTCTGCAACAACAATGGGTTGCAGGTTCAAGAAGGTGTGCAATTGGAGAATATGTCTTCTAGGCTGATTGATGTTGCGGATCCCATTACTGTCCAGGTTAATACTCCCTTGACATTTGCTCAAGTGGTGCGTCAGTCCACAGCTACCCAGGGGAAGGCTACTATTGGTGTGTCCTCAAATTCCCCCTCCACTGGGTCATCTTCTGGTCGACGAATATCACGTCCATCTCGTAAAGGGGTGTTAGGATTTGCCTCCCGAGCACTCGAGAACGTTCTCCAAGCCCACTTCGCCCGCCAGTTGTCATCAATACTCCACTTCAATCTCCAACTTTAGATATGCGGATGAAGGCTTTGGTCGTTGCTGACCTTGCTAAAGCGGAAAATATTTTCATGCATGGCTTTCGATTTGATCAAGAGATATCTGAAATGGAATCGGATTAAGAAAATATGGAGTGTTGTTCTCGAAGACCATGCTTACGTCCTCGGGCTGTCCTTCGGCGAACTCACTCATGGGATAGATCGTCTACAGAGTTTTAGATTGGTTTTAATTTGCTAGTTCTATGTACTCGGCTACCCTCCGGTTGCTACTATCTCCTCTTTTTAATAAAATTCGGCCTTTCTTGGCCTTTTATTAAAAAAAAAAATGATTTGCTCTCACAACGATTTACTTCTCACATCGTTTCGATAAGTGCCATAACGATTTGGTTTCACATCGATTTGTCTGAAGTGTTTTTGGCGCTTAAATGAAAAGTCAAATATCTTCTGACAAAAAAACTGCATGTGTATTTCAGAGTCTTGTCAGAAAAAGATATGAACATCTATTTTTATCATGTTAGCAGAAACGCAGTAGCATGCACTGTTATCTTGTAAACACTCTTTTATGCTAACACCCTCTTCTATGCTTACAGACCTCGAAGACCACCAAAGTCTGATTAAGATAAATGAAGAGAAGATAAACAACGGCTAGAACTCCAACGGATCTCTTCAACGGATCTATTCAAAAGCTGCTCATATAAAAGATGAAGCAAGGTTGAAGAACAAGAGAAGAGCTTTCCTGAAAATCTTTGAAGGAGTGTATAACCAGTGAGGAACCTCAACGCCACATACACTCAAAGAAAGAGAGAAAGAGCCTGAGCCAGAAGAAGCAAGCAAAAGCGTCTCAAGCATTCAAGCCTTCAAGCTTCTCTTTCTCTCTTCATTCTCTCTCTGAGCTCATTATAAATCTGGGGGGAGTCCTTGACTGTGAGCTAAGTTCTTAGTGTTCATCTTATAATAGCTCTCGGTCAGATCTTTCTTTTCTAAGAAAGATTTCTGTCCAGCTGTAGGACTGTATACAGTGTAGAACGTAGCTAGGGGTTTGTGTCTAGAAAAACCGCACTGGAGTTTGTACCAGGAGGTTTGCTTCTGAGCCTGTAAAAGAAGTGGGATGCCTTCTTTCCCGGGAAAGAGAAGAAGACCAGCTGGGGTGCTGGGTGTTGTAGTGTCCTTGAGGACGACTGTCCCTTGGTTAGTAAAATCCCAAGAGGTTGCTTGGGGACTGGACGTAGGACTTCCGTGTGGGAAGGGCCGAACCAAGATAAATCTCTTGTGTCATTTGTGTGATTGTTTAATTGCTTCTGCATTGCTACTCTTTATCACACTAAACTAACCAAACTTTCAAGTGATATTTTTCTGTGTTTCAGTTTCAGTTTCAGAAATTAGAAAAACCTATTCACCCCTCTAGGTTATCGAGCTGTCAAGCTAGCCGGGCCAACAAGTGGTATCAAAGCGGGTCTCTGAACATTCAAGAAGATCCAACGATCTTAGAGCAAAGATCCATGGCAGCTCAAGGATATACTGAAGGTCAATCATCACCAGACCTCCATTCTTTGATGGAGAGGACTACCAATATTGGAAGATGAGAATGGAATGCTTCATTCGAGGCACAGACTTTGATCTGTGGCAGGTAATCGAGGTAGGTGATTATGTTATGTTCCTGTTCCAGGCACTACTGCCATTACAGCAGCAGATAAAAGTAAATTATCCTTAAATTTTAAAGCTAAGAATTATCTATGTTGTGCCTTATCTAAAAGAGAATTCAGTAGAGTATCTGCATGTAAATCTGCCAAGAAATATGGATAAACTACAGGTAACTTATGAAGGAACAGATAAAGTGAAACAAACTAGGATAAATATTCTTGTCTCTCAATATGAGTCATTTAAATACTTCAAACGAAAACATTACTCAGATGTATAATAGATTTTCAAGCATAGTAGTTGGCTTAAGCTCTCTTGGTAAAACTCTTTCTAATGAGGAAATTGTTAGAAAGATACTTCGGTCTTTAACTATTTCATGGACACCTAAAGTAACTGCTATTGAAGAGGCCCATGATTTAACCAAATTGTCGATTGATAATTTAATAGGTTCTCTCATGGCACATGAAATAAATATGGAGCGATTATCTGCAAGTTCATCTAAGAAGAAATGTACTAATGCTCTTAAAGTGGTAGCTGCTCCTTCCACCTCTTCTTCTAGCTCCCAAAATGCAGATTCTTAAGATAACAACGTTGATGAAGTATTGTCCAAGCTTCAGAAGATTTTAAAGAAGAATAAAAACGGATCAAGAAGGATCCAAAGAAAGGAGAAAAAGGAAGAACCAGTCTGCTATGAATGCAGAAAACCTGGACATCTAAGACCAGATTGTCCAAGGCTCAAGAAGACTGGTCAACCAGAAAAATCCAAGAAGCAGCACAAGAAATACAAAAGAAAAGCTATGGAAGCTTCTTGGGAAAATGATGAGGCCACAAGCTCAGTATCATCAAGCTCAGATTTAGAAAAAGAGCAAGTAAATCTAGCCCTCATGGTAGGACTAGATGAGGTACTTTTTGACTCATTTTTTAATTCATGCACAAATTCAGGGTCAGAATCTGAAGACTTGGAAGAAGTCTTTGATGAATTTTATGATAAACACAAGGTTGTTGTAAAAGAATTGAAAAATATCAAGAACAACCTTACTTGTTTGGAAAACACTAATTCTGATCTTAAATCAGAAATGGAACAATTAGAAGAACAATTGAAAGAATGTAAAGATAATAATTATCTTTTAAATGAAGATTTGAAAAATAAGAATAATGAGATGTTAGAGTTAGAAGAAAAAATAAAAACTCCAACTGAAGAAAATGTTTATTTAAAAGAATCAGTCGGAAAGTTGACTAAAGGGAAAACATCTTTAGCCCTGGTTTAAAAGGGTCAAAATCTGGAAATAATAAACAAGGGCTTGGATATATACCTCCAGAAAAGGAAAAATAAGTCACAATTCCAGAAAATATCTCTTACCAAAATTTGTGAAAGAAACTAAAATGGCTCAGAAAAAGGAACCTGAAATAACCAAACCGTATAAAAAAAAACGGTTTCTAAAAATTATGTTCTAATCAGCAATCACAAAGGTAATAAGAACTGCAAAATAAACTATATTCATTGTTGTTCTCATTGCAATAAACTAGGACACACAGTAAATACCTGCACAACAAGGCACTTAGTTTGGATTCCTAAGGATTATTTTCAGGCATCTAACCATCAAGGACCCAAAAAGATTTGGGTACCTACTTCTTATAAGCTGTATATGCAGGTTAGCCTTGGAGCATCAGGATCAAGGGTGCTCGAGGCAAGAATGACTGCCAACTCTTCATCCAAATCTCATCTGAAGAGAGAGTAGTCATAAATACTGAATTCTTATAATTGCTACTAACAATGTTTGCAAGGTTTCTTTTAAGATGTATGCAGATAAAATTCCAAAGGCTTGGCAAACAACATGTCAAAGGCCAAGAGCAACAAGATCTGACCTGCCTCACATTAAGGGGGAGTCTCATGCTCAGGGGGAACACAGATTAAGGGGGAGTTATTCCTTAAATGTCTATTATTGTTGAACCCCTCAATGGTAAGAAATTTTCTCAAAGAGGAGAAAATGCATGGTAAGATCCTTCCTTTTTGGTTAGTGACAAAGGGGGAGAATTTGTATGAATTTTTTACATTTTCTATGCTTCATATATTTCTGTCAGAAAATTCACATAAATTTTGTCATCACAAAAAGGGAGAGATTGTTGAACCACTCTTTATTACCTTCATATTTTGGTGCTAACAAAATTTATGATTAGATTGTTTCATCAATATTTATGATTATTTTAAGGCACACTAAAATGATAAAATCGATGTCTAAATCCATATACATCGATTTCAGTTCAAGTGCCAAATTAATAAGCACTACAACGATTTGGTTATATAGGTTTTATAAGCGCCACAACGATTTGTTTAGTGACTCCTATACGATTCGTTAAGGCTCATAACGATTTGATAAGTGAGCGCAACGATTTGCCCTCACATCGAATTGCCTTCTATAACGATTCGCTAAGGCTCATAACGATTTGATAAGTGAGTGCAACGATTTGCCCTCATATCGATTTGCCTTCTATAATGATTCTCTAAGGCTCATAACGATTTGATAAGTGAGCGCGACGATTTGCCCTCACATCGATTTGCCTTCTATAACGATTTGCTTCTCACATCGATTTGATAAGTTTTACAACGATTTGATAGCTATAACGATTTGTTAAGTGAGAACAACAATTTGCTCTCACAACGATTTGCTTCTCACATCGTTTCAATAAGTGCCATAACGATTTGGTCTCACATCGATTTGCTCTGAAGTGTTTTTGGCGCTTAAATGAAAAGTCAAATATCTTCTGACAAAAAAGCTGCATGCGTATTTCAAAGTCTTGTCAAAAAAAGATATGAACATCTATTTTTATCATGTTAGTAGAAACGCAGTAGCATGCACTGTTATCTTGTAAACACTCTTTTATGCTAACACCCTCTTCTATGCTTACAGACCTCGAAGACCACCAGAGTCTGATTAAGACAAATGAAGAGAAGATGAGCAACGGCTAGAACTCCAACGGATCTCTTCAATGAATCTATTCAAAAGCAGCTCATATAAAAGATGAAGCAAGGTTGAAGAACAAGAGAAGAGCTTTCCTAAAAATCTTTGAAGGAGTGTACAACCAGTGAGGAACCTCAACGCCACATACACTCAAAGAAAGAGAGAAAGAGCCCGATCCAAGAAGAAGCAAGCAAAAGCGTCTCAAGCATTCAAGCCTTCAAGCTTTCTTTTCTCTCTTCATTCTCTCTCTGAGCTCATTGTAAATCTGGGGGGAGAGTCCTTGACTGTTAGCTAAGTTCTTAGTGTTCATCTTGTAATAGCTCTCGGTCTGATCTTTCTTTTCTAAGAAAGATTTCTGTCCAGCTGTAGGACTGTATACACTGTAGAACCTAGCTAGGGGTTTGTGTCTAGCAGAACCGCACTGGGGTTTGTACTAGGAGGTTTGCTTCTGAGCCTGTAAAAGAAGTGGGCTCCCTTCTTGCCCGGGAAAGAGAAGAAGACCAGCTGGGGTGCTGGGTGTTGTAGTGTCCTTGAGGGGGACTATACCCTTGGTTAGTAAAATCCCAAGAGGTTGCTTGGGGACTGTACGTAGGACTTCCATGTGCACTACAAGAAAATGCGGGTTTTCCGACGAAAATAATCCGTCGGAAATTCGACGGCATTCCGTCGGAAACTAATCCTTCCGACAGATTTCCGTCTGAAGCTCGTCGGAAACGGTCCGTCGGAAATTGTTGGTCAGAAATTACCGAAAGAAGAGAATTCCGTCGGCAATCTGTCGGAAACGCCGACGGATTAATCCGTCGGCAATACCGTCAGAAATACTGTCAGTATTTACCGACAGACAATCCATCAGTAAATAAATAAACCCGTCAGAAACTGCCGTCAGAACCATAGACGGAATTATCGGCCGATGTTTTCCGTCGGTAATTTAGAATTTCCGACGGAAATTCATCCGTCGGAATGTGCTGTATATTTTTTTTTTAAAATTGACAAATAAAAAAGATTTTTCAAACCTGCTACAATATTCATAAATTTCACAAATACTCACGATCAACATAAAATACAATAAATATAAAACCATACAAAATAATAAATATAAAAAGTCAAGACAGATCTGCTGGATCGTCTGCTGTCCCTGCCTCGTCATTGTCAGGTGCCGGAGGTGGATCCTATATTAAAAAAAATTAATATGAGAAACATTAATAATAATTAAAAGACATATATTATTTTCAAAAATTAAATTTAAAATATGTAATTATTTCTCAAGTTTAATTAGATACTATTTTTAGATCCATCGTTTCTTGGGTGTTTTTTAGATCCGTCATTTCAATGCCCAACCCAATCCGGAGATCCAAATTGGATTCCGTCAGTTCCCACACGTCACTTTAACCCACCCGGTCGTGTCGGAGAAAACGGCACGCCGATCCGATCCCTATTTGGAGTTTGGACCCCCGGGTTGTGTGTTTTGACCCTTTATATATACTTGGCTGTTTTTTAGATCCGTCATTTCAATGCCCAACCCAATCCGGGATCCAAATTGGATTCCGTCAGTTCCCACACGTCACTTTAACCCCACCGGTCGTGTCGGAGAAAACGGAACGCTGATCCGATCCCTATTTGAGATTTTGGACCCCCGGGTTGTGTGTTTTGACCCTTTATATATACTTAGGTATTTTTTAGATCCGTCATTTCAATGCCCAACCCAATCCGGAGATCCAAATTGGATTCCGTCAGTTCCAACACGTCACTTTAACCCACCCGGTCGTGTCGGAGAAAATGGCACGCCGATCCGATCCCTATTTGGGAGTTTGGACCCCCGGGTTGTGTGTTTTGACCCTTTATATATACTGGGTGTTTTTTAGATCCGTCATTTCAATGCCCAACCAATCCGGAGATCCAAATTGGATTCCGTTAGTTCCCACACGTCACTTTAACCCACCCGGTCGTGTCGGAGAAAACGGCACGCCGATCCGATCCGTATTTGGGATTTTAGACCCCCGGGTTGTGTGTTTTGACCCTTTATATATACTTAGGTGTTTTTTAGATCCGTCATTTCAATGCCCAACCCAATCCGGAGATCCAAATTGGATTCCGTCAGTTCCCACACGTCACTTTAACCCACCCAGTCGTGTCGGAGAGAAATGGCACGCCGATCCGATCCCTATTTGGGAGTTTGGACCCCCGGGTTGTGTGTTTTGACCCTTTATATATACTGGGTGTTTTTTAGATCCGTCATTTCAATGCCCAACCCAATCTGGAGATCCAAATTGGATTCCGTTAGTTCCCACACGTCACTTTAACCACCCGGTCGTGTCGGAGAAAACGGCACGCCGATCCGATCCCTATTTGGGATTTTGGACCCCCGGGTTGTGTGTTTTGACCCTTATATATACTTGGGTGTTTTTTAGATCCGTCATTTCAATGCCCAACCCAATCCGGAGATCCAAATGGATTCCGTCAGTTCCCACACATCACTTTAACCCACCCGGTCGTGTTGGAGAAAACGGCACGCCGATCCGATCCTATTTGGGAGTTTGGACCCCCGGGTTGTGTGTTTTGACCCTTTATATATACTTAGGTGTTTTTTAGATCCGTCATTTCAATGCCCAACCCAATCCGGAGATCCAAATTGGATTCCGTCAGTTCCCACACGTCACTTTAACCCACCCGGTCGTGTCGGAGAAAACGACACGCCGATCCGATCCCTATTGGGATTTTGGATCTCCGGTTGTGTGTTTTGACCCTTTATATAAACTTGGCTATTTTTTAGATCCGTCATTTCAATGTCCAACCCAATCCGGGGATCCAATTGGATTCCGTCAGTTCCCACACGTCACTTTAACCCACCCGGTCGTGTCGGAGAAAACGGCACGCCGATCCAATCCATATTTGGGAGTTTGGACTCCCGGGTTGTGTGTTTTGACCCTTTATATATACTTGAGTGTTTTTTAGATCCGTCATTTCATGCCCAACCCAATCTGGAGATCCAAATTGGATTCCGTTAGTTCCCACACGTCACTTTAACCCACCCGGTCGTGTCGGAGAAAACGGCACGCCGATCCGATCCCTATTTGGGATTTTGGACCCCCGGGTTGTGTGTTTTGACCCTTTATATATACTTGAGTGTTTTTTAGATCCGTCATTTCAATGCCCAACCCAATCCGGAGATCCAAATTGGATTCCGTCAGTTCCCACACATCACTTTAACCCCCCGGTCGTGTTGGAGAAAACGGCACGCCGATCCGATCCCTATTTGAGAGTTTGGACCCCCGGGTTGTGTGTTTTGACCCTTTATATATACTTAGGTGTTTTTTAGATCCGTCATTTCAATGCCCACCCAATCCGGAGATCCAAATTGGATTCCGTCAGTTCCCACACACGTCACTTTAACCCACCCGGTCGTGTCGGAGAAAACGGCACGCCGATCCGATCCCTAATTGGGATTTTGGATCCCCGGTTGTGTGTTTTGACCCTTTATATAAACTTGGCTATTTTTTAGATCCGTCATTTCAATGTCCAACCCAATCCGGGGATCCAAATTGGATTCCGTCAGTTCCCACACGTCACTTTACCCACCCGGTCGTGTCGGAGAAAACGGCACGCCGATCCAATCCATATTTGGGAGTTTGGACTCCCGGGTTGTGTGTTTTGACCCTTTATATATACTTGAGTGTTTTTTAGATCCGTCATTTCAATGCCCAACCCAATCCGGAGATCCAAATTAGATTCCGTCAGTTCCCACACGTCACTTTAACCCACCCGGTCGTGTCGGAGAAAACGGCACGCCGATCCGATCCCTATTTGGGATTTTGGACCCCCGGGTTGTGTGTTTTAACCCCTTATATATACTTGGCTGTTTTTTAGATCCGTCATTTCAATGCCCAACCCAATCCGGAGATCCAAATTGGATTCCGTCAGTTCGCACACGTTACTTTAACCCACCCGGTCGTGTCGGAGAATACGGCACGCCGATCCGATCCCTATTTGGGATTTTGGACCCTCGGGTTGTGTGTTTTGACCCTTTATATATACTTGGGTGTTTTCTAGATCCGTCATTTCAATGCCCAACCCAATCCGGAGATCCAAATTGGATTCCCTCAGTTCCCACACGTCACTTTAACCCACCCGGTCGTGTCGGAGAAAACGGCACCCCGATCCGATCCCTATTTGGATTTTGGACCCCCGGGTTGTGTGTTTTGACCCTTTATATATACTTGGGTGTTTTTTAGATCCGTCATTCATGCCCACCCAATCCGGAGATCCAAATTGGATTCCGTCAGTTCCCACGTCACTTTAACCCACCCGGTCGTGTCGGAGAAAACGGCACGCCGATCCGATCGTATTTGGGAGTTGGACCCCCGGGTTGTGTGTTTTGACCCTTTATATATACTTAGGTGTTTTTTAGATCCGTCATTTCAATGCCCAACCCAATCCGGAGATCCAAATTGGATTCCTTCAGTTCCCACACGTCCCTTTAACCACCCGGTCGTGTCGGAGAAAACGGCACGCCGATCCGATCCCTATTTGGGAGTTTGGACCCCGGGTTGTGTGTTTTGACCCTTTAGACTTAAGTTTTTAAGATCCGTCAATTGAACGCCCTTTACACTTATGTTAGGTTAATTAATTAGATTTTTTTTTTTCTCTATTGACATTCTTGAGTGATTTCATCTCATCCAAAGTATATAAATAATACTAATACTGACCTGAGGTGCTGGCTGTGTGGGGCGTACTCCCTGCGTGGCTGAGATCAACTGCTAAACCATATCGCCGAACTGCGTCTGTAGCTCGTGTCTGCTGTGTCTGTAGATGTGCCCGTAGCTCTTCCCGAATGAGGCCTCTAATCTCCTCTACACCACTGACGGGGGGCGCAGTAGATGAACTCGCGTATGCCGGAGAAGCGATCGACTCGCATATGAGGACAACACTGGATGAGTATCCAGGCTGTCCCAAAAATAAGACTCGTGCACATCAATCTCAAAGTCTTGAACGGGAAGGTTCATTGACACGGGCTTAACACGCACTCGTGAGGTGTGTGCAGTGAAAAAATGCTATACATGCATAGATCAAATTTAAAACCCAAATAAATATGAAAACAAAATCATACATGTGAACAAGTGCAATAATAAACCAAATTATACATACATGTACATGAATTGCATTAAAGTAAGAAATACAATACTAATCACTAAACTGAAAGTAAGCAATTAAAAACAATCCATATAATATCAGGGAAGCAATCCACAAAACCATTAAAGTCATCTAGTTAACTATAACGAATGATTAATAATATGTGCTCAAGTACCCAGGTAAGCAGAAGAATGGCCTGTATAAACGAATTTCTCATTGAATGAAATCCCCTACATAACTAAAGTGGTGTGAGGAAACCCAACTCCCCTCCCCTCCAACTATTCACGTGGGAATCTTGGTGGAAGGGGTTCAGTTGCAGTCTCTGAAGGCCAGACATAAAACAAGACTCTGCCAAATCCAATGGAAGGTCATTGACATTAGTTGACCCACAAGATAGATGGGGGCAGCAATCTGCCCCATTTGCCACACAACCTGTTCAAGTCAAATGGAGCAGCATGTACTCTCCTCTCAAATGGGGGCAGCAATCTGCCCCGGGGGGCTCGGGCGGCCTGAAGCGCCTCAGAATCCTCAATGTGCAGAGGAACACCCTCGGCGGGGTGATACCGGTCGAACTCGTCGGGTGCTTGGAGCTGTAGGTTTTGGCAGCTTCCCCGGGGGGCCTGTGGGGTGGAGGGGTGCCGTGGGGGCGAGGGGGCAACGCCACAGGGGCTCGGGGGCGCCGTGGGGTGGGCTTGGGGGCGCCCGTTGGGCGTGGAGTGGGTGAGGGGGGCCTGTGGGGTGGAGGGGGGCCTGTGGGGTGGAGGGGGCTCCGTGGGCGAGGGGGCAGCGCTGCAGGGGCGAGGGGGCGCCGTAGGGTGGGTAGGGGGGACCTGTGGGATGGAGGGGCTGTGGGGTGGGCTCGGGGGCGCCCGTGGACGAGGGGGCGCCGTGGGGTGGGCGAGGGGGCGGGGGCATTGGGGCTCGGGGGTGCCGTGGGGTGGGCGAGGCGGGCGGCGGGGGCACTGGGGCTCGGGGTCACAGGGGCGCCGGCGAGGGGGCGCGGGGCTCTGCTGGCGAGGGGCGGGCGGGTGGGGGGGGGGGAGATGAGGAGAGAGAGAGAGAGAGAGAGAGAGAGAGAGAGAGAGAGAGAGAGAGAGAGAGAGAGAGAGAGACCGACACCTTGCTCCAGCGGGCGCGCACGGGCCGGGTGCGACGGGCGGCGGCGGACCGTGGTGGCGACGGGCGGCGGCGGACCAGGCGGCGACGGGCGGCGGTGCTGCAGGCGGCGAGAGAGAGAGAGAGAGAGAGAGAGAGAGAGAGAGAGAGAGAGAGAGAGAGAGAGAGAGAGAGAGAGAGAGAGAGAGATAGAGAGAGAGAGAGAGAGAGAGAGGAGCGGGAGTGAGAGTGGGTTTCGCGGGAGGTGGCGGGGAGGGAAATGGGGAATTTCCGACGTATGTTTCCGACGTATAGACGTAAACTATACGTCGGAAAACCGTCAGTAGTACCGACGGATATTTCTGACGGAAACATGTCCGTCGGACATTCTGATGGATTTTCCGAGTGATGTTAGCCGTCGGAATACCGTCGGAAGTTCCGACGGATATATTTCCGTCGGAAATTTCCGTCGGTAATGGCGCTTTTTCTTGTGGTGGTGGGAAGAGCCGAACCAGGATAAATCTCTTGTGTCATTTGTGTGATTGTTTAATTGCTTCCGCATTGCTACTCTTTATCACACTAAACTAACCAAACTTTCAAGTGATATTTTTCTATGTTTCAGTTTCAGAAATTAGAAAAACCTATTCACCCCCCTCTAGGTTATCGAGCTGCCAAGCTAGCCGGGCCAACAGTTTATTTTTTCTTCTTACCTCTCTTGCCTACTATTCTATCTCATTCAATCGTATGTCCGTCCTTCATATGTATTCCCCCTCTGGCTCATGCAGCTTGACCATTGGGGTAGTTGGGGTTACATGTTGGATCGGTATGGCCTCAAAAAAGGGATGAAGTGTTGTCTCACTCTAACCCACAAGGATGGTCAACCTTATTGCGGCTCAAGAGACTGAGGACTTGACTTAGGTGAGAAGGGAGTCATTTGGGAACGACGGGCTTGATGGTCGCTTTTGCCTACTTTGGGCTAGATGCCAATGGCCCAAAGGGGTGGGGAGACTAAGATTTAATGGGCTGGCCCACACCCTTCAACATGGGCTGCTATGAGGAAGTGGGGCGACAACTGGGAGTTGCCCCTGTTCTCTCACCTCGATGCATAGAATATAGAGTTGGATCGGCCGAGGAAGCACTTGGGCAGATACCAATCTCGAATTAGATCGGATTGATAATCTGACTGATCCACAAAAAGTTTGGATTGGTTAGATTAAAAAGTAGTTTTACTTGAAAAAGAAACAAAAAAATTCAGAAAAATTCAGAAAATAAGGGGAAAATGTCTTCAATATGTGCATATATATATATTATATATATATATATATATAGATATAACGTACTCATACTCAAATATTTATCCATTAATATTATATATGTAGAGATATATATGTAATCATACACTATATATATCGTATAAATGTATAAATTAAATTATTATGTATATAAATCATACGATCATATATCAATGTACATATCTTAATGTAATAAATATATTAATATGTATATCAATCATTTATTATAATGTGTATGTGTTAATGTACATACAATCATATATTAATATCGATATAACAACAATATGCACATATATAATATATATATCATATTAATGTATAAACATAGTTGATTTGTATATCGATCATTCAATCATATATTAATGTATAAACATAATTAATATGTATATCAATAATATAATCATATGTGTGTGTTAATGTATATACACATAAATCCGTAAATTAATATACACAATCATACTAACATTAATTAAATCTAAATACTTGAAGATATATTGGCGTAAAAAATATATTGTTTCATTAATGGATAATTTCGTGTGTAAATAGGAACCTATAATATTCTACTGTTTACTATCACATTCCCTACATTCTCATGCACAGCTGAGTAGTAGATACTGAACTTGACCTAGTACGGCGGCATTCTTAACCCCACAGTTGTGTGTACTCCGTTTAACATATATAACTATGACATACTCATAAATTGCAACCACGAACTATATCCTCAAAATCTTTTATTATCTTTTGCATACGTTCTTCTAAAAGTTTTGAGTTGGAACGGCCAAAGCCTATATTAAATTTCTAAAAACTGACAATAATAGAAACAACATTAAGATTTAAAAATCCAACAACTAACAATATCGGAAACAACCTTAGTCATTATTTGGAGCGAAGAGATAGTATACAAAAAATAAGTGCACCGTGCCATAGAATGTGAAAATAAGTTTAAGTAGTTCATGTGACTATTATAATTAGTCCCATATTCGTCAAGGATTAATAGAAGTAGGGTTTTTTTTTTCTTTTTTGCTTCTACCGAAGAACGAGGATTAATTGGAAGTATTTCCCAACGCTGTAAGAAAATAAAAAATGGATAACAGGTGCTCACCAGAAACAAACCCTTGACGTGCATCATGGTCAGGGGAGCTTCCAAATCTCCATTCCGAAGGAGCTCCACCATCACCTGCAGGAAATCCCTGCGCTTGTTCACTGCTGCTGCTGCGTCGGAGCCCTCTTCACTGCCTCCGCCGTACTCAAGCGCTGTTCGATGATGGAGTCGAGGATACGATCGAGCCATGACGACAGCCTCCGCATCTGCCGTCCCATGCCCTGGAGGTCGAGCCATGCCAGCGCCGGGAAGAAATCCGACACGTTGAGCCCGCCCAGCCCCTGTATAAGGTCGTTTATGACCTGCCGGAACTGCCTCCCCAGGTCGTTCCCTTCCCCCGACACCCTGCCCCCCCACATCATCATGGTCGTCGCGTTCATCGTCGCGGCGGAGACGAGATCCCCCAACGCCACTGTCTCCCCGGCCATCCTCCGGACCTCCTCCAGCATTCTCTCCACCTCCCGCCGGCGAACGCTGGAGAGGCTCTCGATGTTGGCGGGGCTGAGCAGCTCCCGCACGGACACCTTCCGCAGCCTGCGCCAGAGAGGACCGTACGGCGCCCACAGCATGTCCTGGCCCTCGTACACGGAGGCGAGCGCCGCGGCGGGGACGTCGTGGTTGGCGAAGATGACGTCGTGGTCCCTGAGGGCCTCCTTCACGGCGGCCGGGGAGCTTAGCACCACGCAGAGCCTGGAGCCGAGGCGGAGTCCGACGATGGGGCCGTAGGTGCGGGCGAGGTCGGCGAAGCAGCGGTGGAGGTCGGGCTTGAGGAAGGGAAGGTAGCCGAGAAGCGGCAGCCCTCGAGGTCCCGGAGGCAGGCTGGCCTCTCCCTCTTCCTTCCTCGCTTTCCATGACAGGTAGAAAGCCAACGGTGTGATGGTGAGGGCCGCCATCAACAAGTACGTAGTTGCACCAGGTGTTTCCATCCTTTCCGATTCCCGTATTATCCAAGACAACCAGCTAGGTATCGCCATTAGAACTCTCACTCTCTCTCTCTCTTCCCTGCTTGCTGGCCCTATCTGATCATTACATAGGACAGCGATGAGTTCGCCGGCGCCAGAGTTCACAATCGGCAGGTGGAGACGGTGCCCGGCCGTGTGTGTGTGGGGGGGGGGGGGGGGGGGTGATACTACAAGAAAATAGGACTATACCTACGACACACTTTTTTTTAGGGGGCCGAATACCTACCACATTCACCGTTGACTTAGATTTTTCTGAAAATAATAATATTTTAATAATTTTGCGGCAGATGTCGTAAGTATTATGTGTAATGCTATTTTACGTCTATACACCGTGTATAAGTGGGGTCATAGGTATTATATGTATTATACCACACAAAAGAGTAATATTTGGTGCACATCATCACTGGTGATGTGCACCAAGAGCTATAGATGTGTCCTCCCACCTGACACTAGGGAAAAAGACTTGGATTGTTAACTGGATGTTTAAAATGGGATTATTCTGCTGTACATGTTTGACCCAACTGCTTCCACACATATCGTAGTTAAAAATCTTAGTTGATTTTTTTTAACATGCTCACATAGGCATGAATTTTTTTTTAGTAGGAATCCACTCCCGGTCCAAATTCATACCTCCTGATACGGGGCGTCCTAGGCCGGCGACCTACAGACGACGAACGTGAGCTCGGCTTATCCGACCTGTAGCCGCGCATTCTTGGACGAGATCGTTTATGGCAAGTGCCTTGTCAGCGTCTGGCATGAGGGCGTGATTCTAGGGAACAACTCATTAGACCGCGCGATGACCATAGGCCATGTCTTCTTTCCCCCCATATGCGCAGTAATCATGGGCACAGAGTGTAACCCCTATGATCTCGCTTGCCGTCTTTGGACATGCGCCATCAAAGGTTATGGCAACTCCAACGGAAATTACGAGAATCTACAGCTATCAGATAAGCATCCTAGCCCTATAAGATAAGCCAGAACATTCCATCTCAAGGTACGAAAATTGGAGCACTGGAACTTTTTCATTCTGACCTCCCGAACTGACTTGATCGTCGGAGTCTCTGCTCACCGAGGAGCCTCGGTGGACTTGCAGGTTGGGAGCACACCAGCACCAACGTCGTCAACGCACCATCCTCCCTTGGGTCAGCTCAGCCTGAGCCGACCTCTTTGCTCCAGCATCAACATTTGGTGCCGTCTGTGGGAAGTCGTACAAAAAGCTTTGTTTTATGGCACCCAAGGGAAAGATGGTGGCCCGTTCATCCGGCGACGAGGTTGCTCTTGGCACCACCATTGAAGAAGTCGCCGGAGGCGGATCCGACACTGAAGAACAAGATTCAACAACGTCCTCTCGTCTCGACCGCGTCGAGCAGATGCTCGCGAGCCTCCAGCAAGTATTGGCTCGAATGGAGCAAAACCAACAAGCGTCACCGGCCCAGGGAGAGGCCGTTGTTCATCCGGTCGTCCCGACTACAGGGGTTCCAAGAGATGTCGGGATTGCCGATGCCCAAGCAGTACCACTGGCGATGTCGGCTAACCACGCCGACATCCAAGGGACAACGCCTGTAATTTTGACATCGGTCCCACCGCAGGACGCAGCGCTTCCTGTGGCCCCTACGGCGGCGACAGAGCATGGTATGACTAGAACTGAGGCCGTCGACCGCTTCTCGGCCGAGTCGACGCGAGCCTCGGCAAGGTTGTTGCCTGCAGATCCTCAGTGGAGGAGTGACCTTCAAGAGATGAACCGAAAGATCGATGCCCTGCATCGCGGTACCCGCGTCCCGTCAGTAGCGACGCTCTTGACCATGACCTCGCCATTCATCAAGGAAATAACCTCGACACCAGTCCCAACGAAGCTGTAGCTCCTCAAGTTCCGGCGCTACAACGGGACGACCAACCCAGTGCATTGTTGGTCCTCCTTTCTTTTGATACGGCAGTAAGTTAACCTAAAAGGTGGGGGGGGGGGGGGGGTGAATAGATTTTCTGAAATCTAAAACAGAAAACTTAAACACATAAAATATCACTTGAAAGTTTGGTTAGTTTAGTGTGATAAAGAGTACCAGTGCGGAAGTAAATAAACAATCACACATATAACACAAGAGATTTATCCTGGTTCGGCCCTTCCCATATGGAAGTCCTACGTCCAGTCCCCAAGCAACCTCTTGGGATTTCACTAACCAAGGGTACAGTCCCCCTCAAGGACACTACAACACCCAGCACCCCAGCTGGTCTTCTTCTCTTTCCCGGGCAAGAAGGCAGCCCACTTCTTTTACAGACTCAGAAGCAAACCTCTTAGTACAAACCCCAGTGTGGTTCTGCTAGACACAAACCCCTAGCTAGGTTCTACACTGTATACAGTCCTACAGTTGGACAAAAATCTTTCTTAGAAAAGAAAGATCAGATCGAGAGCTATTACAAGATGAACACTAAGAACTTAGCTCACAGTCAAGGACTCTCCCCCAGATTTACAATGAGCTCAGAGAGAGAATGAAGAGAGAGAAGGAAGCTTGAAGGCTTGAATGCTTGAGACGCTTTTGATTGCTTCTTCTTTGGCTCAGGCCCTTCTCTCTTTCTTTGAGTGTATGTGGAATTTGAAGTTCCTCACTGGATGTACACTCCTTCAAGGATATTCAGGAAAGCTCTCTTCTTTTTCTTCAGCCTTGCTTCATCTTTTATATGAGAGGCTTTTGAATAGATCCGTTGAAGAGATCTGTTGGAGCTCTTCTAGTCGTTGCCGATCTTCTCTTCATTTGTCTTAATCAGACTCTGGTGGTCTTTGAGGTCTGTGGTCATAGAAGAGAGTGTTAGCATAAAAGAGTGTTTATGATAAACGGTGCATACCACTGTGTTTCTTCTAACATAATAAATATAATAGTTCATATCTTTTCTGACAAGACTCTGAAATACGCATGCAACTTTTTCTGTCAAAAGATATTTGACTTTTCATTTGGCGCTAAAAAGCACTTTAAACATCGATGTTTAAATTGAAGTGAATCGTTGTTTAAGTTACTTATCAAATCGTTATGATGACACATCGTCATTTATGTAAAAGCAAATCGATATGATGATCAAGTCGTTGTTTCACTTATCAAATCGTTATGGCAAGCAATTTGATGTGCAACCAAATCGTTCTGGCGATCGAATCTATATGAGACTTATCAAATCGTTGTGAGAGCAAATCGTTGTTTCACTTATCAAATCGTTATGAGAACCAAATCGATATGAGAGCAAATCGTTGTTCTCACTTATGAAATCATTATGAGAACCAAATCGATATGAGAGCAAATCGTTGTTCTCACTTATGAAATCGTTATGAGAACCAAATCGATATGAGAGCAAATCATTGTTCTCACTTATGAAACCGTTATGAGAACCAAATCGATATGCGAGCATATCGTTGTTCTCACTTATGAAACCGTTATGAGAACCAAATCGATATGAGAGCAAATCGTTGTTCTCACTTATGAAATCGTTATACGGTCAAATCGATGTTTCACTTAACGAATCATACACAATCAAATCGTTGTGTAACTTATCAAATTGTTATGGCAAGCAATTTGATGTGCAACCAAATCGTTCTGGCGATCGAATCTATGTGAGACTTATCAAATCGTTGTGAGAGCAAATCGTTGTTCTCACTTATGAAATCGTTATGAGAACCAAATCGATATGAGAGCAAATCGTTGTTCTCACTTATGAAATCGTTATGAGAATCAAATCGATATGAGAGCAAATCATTGTTCTCACTTATGAAATCGTTATGAGAACCAAATCGATATGAGAGCATATCGTTGTCTGACTTATGAAATCGTTATGAGAACCAAATCGATATGAGAGCAAATTGTTGTTCTCACTTATGAAATCATTATACGGTCAAATCAATGTTTCACTTAACGAATCGTTACACAATCAAATCGTTGTGTAACTTATCAAATCGTTTGTTAGTGAAATCGATGTGGCACTTTGAATAGAAATCGATGTATATTGAATGAACATCGATTTAGCATTTTAGTGCATCATAAAATAATCATAAATATTGATGAAAAAATATAATCACAAATTTTGTTAGCACCAAAATATGAAGGTAATAAAGAGTGGTTCAACATGCATCACCTTGACAACTTCCAGGGACAAGTCGAGATGGTAAATATTTCCGATGCTTTGAAATGTCGTGCTTTCATGTCTACTTTGGACGACGCAGCATTGCAGTGGTTCAAGGCGCTACCAGCCTGATCGATAGTTGACTTCCCCGACCTGGCGCAACGCTTCTTTGACCACTTTTACAACACAGTGCAGCATTCCTTATGCACCGACGACCTGTGGCTCGTCGTGCAGAAGCAGGCCGAGCTGTTCTGCGACTACGCCAAGAGGTTTCAACTGGAAGTCATGAAGGTGGTGGACCCAAACTTGAGAACAGCCGTCAACATCCTGACGAGGGTTTGCTCCAACGCGCTGTTTGTAGCCTCCATCGCCAAGAAGCCGCCTGTGAGTCTCTCCGACCTCCTCTCTAGAATGCAGAAGTACGTAAGACTAGAGTCTACCATCAGCGCTGCTGGCAAGCTCAGGCGCCCATCCAAGCAGGGCGCCGCAAGTGGGGTACAGGCACAGAAGAAGCCGAGAAGAGAAGAGCCTTCGCGTGAAGAGAGGCGACAGGACTCAGGCCGTCGACCGGATGAGTCTCGGCGGGTCAGGGACCTCCCACGCTTCGGAAGACTACCCTCCAAGATCCTCCCCGTCATCAAAAAACTATCGGAGTTTCGACGCCCTGAGCCAATGGCGAGGCCCCCGACGGGTCATGGAGCTAACCTGTATTGCGACCAATGCCGAAGCCTCAAGATGGAGATCTCGGAGATGCTGCGGCGCGACATCATCGGGAAGGACGTCGTGGACAGGAGGCCAAAAGCACGCACCCCGAAAGATGAGCGCGGAACAAACGAAGGCATGGGAGCCATCCTGGTTCTTGTGGGCGGCTCGGCAGGCAGGGGAGACAGTGGGAGAAAGTGAAAGGCGTACGCGTCGACGGCAAATGTTGGCAGAAACAAACCGGCGCCGACCTTTTCCGAAGATGATGTGGTCGGCCTCAGCCTCCCCCACGACGACGCGTTGGTCATCCATGCCGACGTCGATGGGTATGATGTACATCGCATCTTAGTTAATAATGGAGCTGCCCCAGATGTCCTTTTTTACAATTGTTTTGTGAAAATGACCAATCTGAGCACCGAGCTCAAACCGGTCGCTACTCCCCTCTTTGGGTTTAGCAGGACGCTTGTGAATGTCGAGGGGTCAATCAAGCTAAAGGTAACACTGGGCACCCGACCACGTAATGTAACGGTTGAGGTCGACTTTCTCGTGGTGAAAGTGAAGTCGGCCTACAACGCGATTTTTGGTCGAGGTCTGCTAGGAAAACTAGGAGGAGTCCCCTCTACTTACCATCAAAAGTTGAAATTTCCGACCCCTGATGGGATAGGCGAGGTCATGGGGAACCAGACAGAGGCCCGTCGATGTTATGTAAATTCTATGAAAGCAAAAGAGCCAATGATTCTCGAGTACAGGCCTATTCTTGAGGAGAGTACAGAGAGGCATGAGCCAGCCGAACAAAAAAACAAATAGAAGTAGAAAAGGGAACCCTGGTGGTCGGCGCCGAGCTCCAGAAGCTAGAGGCAGAAGTAATCAGTTTCCTCAGAGGAAATGGCGACGTCTTTGCATGGTCGGAGGACGACCTCCCGGGGGTCGACCAGGAGGTTATTCAACATCACTTGAATGTGGATCCCAAAGTCTGACCAGTGCGGCAGAAGAAGTGGCCATTGTCAGCCGACCGGCAAGAGGCAGTGGACAGCAACCTGATGAAGTATCTGCGCGCGGGGATGGTCTGAAACGCCTTCTACCCTGAGTGGGTTGTGAACGTCATCCTCGTGCGGAAAGAGAATGGGAAATGGCACATGTGCGTGGACTTCACCGATCTGAACAAAGCGTGCCCAAAAGATAGTTTTTCGCTTCCTCGCATCGACCAGCTCGTCGATTCTACTGCAGGGCACGAGCTTCTGAGCTTCCTTGATGCCTACTCCAGATATCACCAGAACAGGATGGCCCCGGAGGATGAGGAGAAAACGTCCTTCACTACGGAAAAAGGTCTGTATTGTTTTACTCGAATGCCCTTTGGACTGAAGAATGAAGGGGCGACGTACCAGAGGCTTGTCAACATGATGTTCGAGGAACAAATCAAGAAGACAATGGAGATATACATCGATGACATGTTGGTGAAGAGTCGACGGGCCGAGGACCACGTTCGAGATCTGGCTGATACGTTCGAAGTTCTGCACCAATACGGGATGAAGCTGAACCCCGAGAAGTGCATCTTCGGCGTATGAGCTAGAAAATTCCTCGGCTATCTCATCTCGAGCCGAGGCATCGATGTCAACCCCGATAAATTGCAAGCGATCATCGACATGACGGCTCCGAGAACCGTCAGGGAGGTGCAAAGGCTTAACGGCCGAATAACCACCCTCAGTAGGTTTATGTCGAGGTCGGCTGAAAGGTTCAGGCAAGTGCTATGCCGTCCCGAGGCCTTGGGAAGGTTGGCCAAGTGGGCTATTGAGCTCGGCGAGTTCGACTCACCTACAGACCTCGGGTCGCCATCAAGGCTTAGGCTCTCGCCGACTTCATCTCCGAAGGAACGGCAAGATCGCCCGAGTCAGAAGAGAGCGTTGAAGTATGGAAGGTCTTCATGGACGAAGCGTTCAACTCACAAGGCAGTGGGGCAGGGGTCGTCCTTCACTCTCCGATGGCCTCATCTTGAGGTACGCAATTAGTTTCGGCTTCAATGCTTCTAACAATGTAGCCGAGTACGAAGAGGTGATCTTAGGACTCAAGATGGCAAGATCACTTGGAGCAACGAGGATCCTCATCTACAGCAACTCCCAGTTAGTCGTTAGCCAGGTCTCCAAAGAGTTTGAAGCAAGAGAAGAGATGCTCGCGTCATATATGGTCGAGGTCCAGAGGATAATGAGGGAGATCGAGTCGGTCGAATTGCAAAAGATCCCGAGGGCCGAGAACTCCCAAGTAGACTCTTTATCCAAGTGTGCATCAACCTCGGAGAAGCACTCAGAGTCCTCTGTGCTAGTAGAAGAACTCTGCGAGCCCTCTGTGGGGTCCACAGAAGTCATGTGTGTCGTAGTTGAACCGACGTGGATGACCCCGATTGTGGAGTTTATCCGAAGCGGGCGGCTCCCGAAAGACCGAGAAGAAGCCATAAAGACGAGGAGGCGAGCAACAAGATTCTTCATGATCGGAGACGACTTGTACCGAAGAGGTTTTAGTTATCTACACCTCCGATGCGTGAACCCAAGTCAGGCCGAGGAGATCATTCACGAGGTACACGAAAGGACATGCGGAAGCCATGCAGGACCCTGGTCCCTTGTTCAAAGAGTAACCGACAAGGTTATTGGTGGCCGACCATGCTGAGAGATGCCGAGAACTACATCAAGAGTTGTCACCAATGTCAGCTCTTTAGCAGAATTGACTGACAACCACCTTCAATGCTTACGCCGATAACTGCCCATGGCCATTCGCCCAGTGGGGAATGGACATCCTCGGACCATTCCCTACGGCATCGGGTCAGCGAAAGTTCGTTATTGTCGGGGTCGACTACTTCACCAAGTGGGTCGAGGTCGATCCGTTAGTGAAAACAACTGATGCTAATGCCTAGGGATTTGTCTAGAAAAATATTATATGTAGGTTTGGCCTACCTCGAACGATCATCACCGACAACGGCAAGCAATTTGACAGCGTTAGGTTCGCCGCAACTGCGAAAGGCTTGGAGTGGACCATCGGTTCACCTCAGTAGCCCATCCTCAGTCAAATGGGTAGGCCGAATAATCGAACACTCCTTGATGAATTGAAGAAAAGGCTTGACGATCACAAGGGCCGATGGGCCGACGATCTCCCCTACGTGCTCTGGGCTTACTGGACGACGCCCCGAGAGGCCACTCGAGAATCTCCCTTTGCACTCGTCTTCGGGGTGGAAGCTGTGACCCTTGTGGAGATGCTCGTGCCATCCGGAAGAGTCCTGGGCTTCGAGTATGAAAATAATGATCGATCGTTGTGCGCCGAGCTGGATCTTATCGAGGAAATATGAAACAGTGCGGCAACGAGAATAGAGACCTATCAACGTAAGGTGAAGAGGAGTTTTGATGAAAGTGTCAGGCCTCAGCGCTTTGGCGCAGGCAGCCTTCTCCTGAGAAAGCTCACCATTTCCGATCCAAAGTCAGCAGGAGGAAAGCTCACCGCTAACTGGGAAGGTCCATATCGGGTCGCCGAGGTCCTCGGTCACGGAGCATATCAGCTTGTAGAGTTAAACGGGTCGGCCATTCTGAGAACATGGAATGCCGAGCACCTTCGATGTTATTTCCCTTGAAAGATCAATAAACGAGGTCTCTTCGGCACTCTAATTACGTGTTTGAAAATGAGGTCGCTTCGGCACTCTAATTACGTGTTTGCAAATGAGGTCGCTTCGGCACTGTTATTACGTGTTTGAAAATGAGGTCGCTTCGACACTCTTTCATAAAGCAAGGTCACTTCGGCACTCTAACTGCGTGCGTTCGGAAACAAGAACGCTTCGGCACTATCATAAACGAGGTTGTTTCGACACTTTCATACACGAGCTCGCTTAGGAACTTTCGTAAAACAAGGCCGTTTTCGACATCCATTCCGACAAATGAGTCAAAATGACAAGCAAAGCCATAGTGCGAGTTTTTATAGCCAAAAGGGAATTACATCTTCCCCGGCGTAAAGCCGATGAAAGTACAAAAAGACATCCCAGGCCGACCTAATCCGCGTAAGAAGGATATGCTGGATTCTTGGCAACAATGTTGTCGGCGGCCCTGCTAATCGCCCTGTTCGCCGCAGAAGTTAGCGCTTCATCCACGACCGTTGCGACCTCTTCGCCGCCTACTCCACCGCTCTCTTCGGTGCCTCGGGCTGAGAGCACCACCTCGGATAGGTCGAGGTCGGCATGCACTTCCCTGATGCGGTCAAGGCAACTGTTGTAGCCTTCCTTGAAAAGGCCGGCGACTTCATCTTTCAGCTCATTGGAGGCGCGGTACTCGTCCACTACCTTCTCACGCTCGTCAGCCACGAGTTGTGCAATCCCATCCCTTGTCTTCCTGTGGCCCGACTTTCCTCCAGGAGCACTTTCTTCTCGGCTTGGAGCGCTTCCTTCTCGGCCCGAAGAACATCTCGGAGCTCATCTTCAACCTTCTTCGCCCACTCCTCCTCCTTAGCTCGGAGATCCTTCTCAATGGCAATTTCCCTGTCGGTGTCCGCCAATCGCTTCTCGATCGACAGCTGTGAAGCCTCCGCTCGATGAAGGAGCGCCTCGAATGACGACATCTAGAGAAGCACCGACGAGTAAAAGTCCTCAATGACCTCTCGGGGTCTCTTGGCCAGGGCATTCCCCTTCAGCTCGGCAGGGATGGCGTGGCGTCCCCATTCGGTCACGTTGATCATCGCTTGGTCAGATTCTCGGTGCTGAGTGGACTCCGAGGGAGTGGCAGTCGATGACGCGGGCTGAGGCCGAGGACGCTTTGTTGCCCAGCTAGCAAGCCCAGAGGGGAGGTGAATGGGATTCTAAAATTTCATTTTAAACAAAAACCTGTCAACAAAATCGCTTAATAGAAAAACACTAAGATTGATTGTTAGTGTTAGTAATAGAGAAGACAAGCAAGCAACACACGATCACACAACGTAGGAATTTTATTCTAGTTCGGACCTCCTATCCCAAGGAGTCCTACATCCA
>JACBKR010000885.1:0-48524 GCA_014218235.1 Colocasia esculenta
TGATGGCTAAACTATATGTTTTTTGTACATGAAAATGGTTCCCACTCTTCACGTAAACTTCTGTTCTGTGTTACATTTTCTCCTTTTCATAAATTGGGAATGGTGGTTGTCATATCTAGAGATGGTTTTACACCTTTATGGTCTCTTATGTGTCGGCACAGGCACATTTTGAATTATTAAAGACGAGATTGTTGCAAATTTGGATTGTTTGAACAAGATTGTTTCACTTAACACTCTGTCCTTTGGAGGATTTTGATGCTTCTCATTGCTCCTGTTTTGGTTCAACAAATCTGTGGCAAAATCTTATTGTAAATCAGCAGCAAAGAGGTCTGATGTTTATAAATGCAAGTCCTATGCTTTCCTAACAAGAGTCATCTGCATATTCTTTGCAGGAGGTGCCCAGCCTCTTTCATGGGCAATAAGGATCAAGGTTGCTGTTGGGGCTGCGAGGGGCCTCTCATTCCTGCACGACTCTGAGAATCAAGTTATATACAGAGATTTTAAAGCTTCAAACATCCTTCTGGATGTGGTATGCCGGAAGTGCTAATTGGTTTGAACATTCAGGTTTTGGAGTTGATCAATAATTAATCTTCTATTGTGCAGAACTTCAACGCCAAGCTTTCAGACTTTGGTTTGGCAAAAGCTGGTCCGACTGGGGACAGAACCCATGTTTCCACCCAGGTTGTGGGAACCCATGGATATGCAGCTCCGGAGTATCTTGCTACAGGTTGCTTCTCTTCTCAAATTTCAAGATCATTTGATTTTTTGTTTGTTAAAAATTGTATTCTCGACATCTTCAAGGGTACCTTTTTACCTGTGCACTTGTGGTGAATAATTTTTAAATGTGCTACACTAGAGAGATTTGTTGGTAATTGTACTGCTAAAGAAAGTAATAATTTGCACATTTTTGGTTCTCCAGTTAAATGCCAGGTTGGAGTCTTTCAATCACATTTTTTCAAGCTCAGTATAGGTGAAAGAATCCACCAATAATTGGCGTTGGCAGACCTGGCATTTAAAATAAGTCTGTCTATATACTGTTTGCAATAGTCAAATGCATTCTGTGTAACTGCTAAGCGGATTTCTTTCTGTTTTGAAAACTTCTTGCTTAGTTCTCATCAGGGAAATTATCCATGTTTCTCGAAAGAGTTGCTTTGTTGTGATATATTTTCTCTGTAACATTGCCTGTCACTAGCCTTTCCAGATGGATGACCTAGGATGTTCGGATACCGTCCTTCCTGAAGGTGTTAACTAAGTCTGGTTCCTCAATAATAGGCAATCTGAAAAACATGACCGCTATTTTCTTGAACTGTTCCACATCCAACAAAACATCAATTGGTGGAATTATGAAACTGATATGAAAACACTGTTTCTTGCCTTGATCAAAACCTTGTATGTTTCCCTTTTTGTGGGCAAGCCTTTCTGCAAGTTATGTCTCACCCTGCATCTAGAGATTGAACATGTCCTACATAATGCTTGTTCAGTGGGCAGAGCTATTGTAGCTAATGTTCTCCAATTATAACAGGTAGGCTATCTGCCAAGGCTGATGTGTACAGCTTCGGTGTTGTTTTACTGGAGCTATTATCAGGTCGACGGGCTCTTGACAAAACCAAAATTGGAGTAGAGCAAAGTCT
Source organism: Colocasia esculenta (assembly GCA_014218235.1). Classification (NCBI taxonomy): domain Eukaryota; kingdom Viridiplantae; phylum Streptophyta; class Magnoliopsida; order Alismatales; family Araceae; genus Colocasia; species Colocasia esculenta. The sequence goes on from JACBKR010000885.1 coordinate 1,632, forward strand.
GGTAGACTGGGCTGCTCCATACTTGGGAGACAAGCGCACTTTGTTTCGTATTATGGACACCAGGTTGGAGGGACAATACCCCAAGAAAGGGGCATATGCAGTTGCTTCCCTTGCTTTGCAGTGCCTGCACAATGAAGCGAAACTGAGGCCTCGGATGTCTGAGGTCTTGGCAACATTGGAGCTGCTGCAAGACTCCAAGGACACAGCCAAGCTCACCCAGGTGGAACAACAAAGGAATGCTTCTGGCCATGTACCCAGGTTGGCAACGACGCAGGGGGTAGGGTCACAATCGCCCTTCCAACAACGATCGCCTCACATGCGCTAAATGATGCACAATTTGAAATTTCAGTTCCCCTGTGCATATGTTGTGTTTTTATTTTCTGGTCACATGATTGTTTATTAGTTTTCTGTTGTATTTTTGAAAGTTAATTAGTTGGTGGGATTCCTGTTGCTGCGACAAAACTTCCATCATGGGAAAAAAAAAAGTCTTTTTTTTTCTGGCCTCTCATACTTGGCAACTTGTTTCTGACGATAGAAGCGATGCCCACAATCACACTTTCAGCTGCAAAGACGAAATTGCTGTTGGAATAGAGGTTCATCTCAGGGATGCACAGACTGGAAGCCCGGGATGTAGAGGAATCTCCATATATTGTGTGTTTTACTTGCTGTTCCTCCCTGGAAAACCCCGTATTCACAGTGATTAGAGTGTTTTAGCGGCTCATGGAACAGGAAGTGTGTGTCCAGGAAGACTTCTGTATCACTACGTACTTTTGTCAGCCTTATTTGCCTTTACGCAATAGTTGTAGATACTGAATTATGATAAGGAAAGAAGAGGTTACCAAATGCTTTAGCTTCTCCCCACATGTTCCAAAGAACTTTGTGCATGAAACGCACGCTTCTAGAACATATACGAAGGACCTCAAATGATGACAACTGTACAAGTTAAAACGCTCTCTTGCCGGTTGAATGAACAAGAGAGGTCCCCGCGACGCTTTAATGTAAGTACAAACATGTGAAATATTTCCTATAGGGATCTAATCGGATGTGCAATTGATTGACCACAAATGAGTGAAGAACATATGATGTTGTTATGAAGGATCGTTTCAAATATATTATGAGAATCTTTTTCCTGGGGATTATCCGCATTGAAATATTTAAAAAATGTAAAATATTCATAGTTTTTTGTGGAGGGGTAAAAACGACTCATTCACCATGAGGACATTAAGTTACAACAACTCACTAGCTTTTCGCTCACCCGCAACATAGCCCGATACCCGCTACATATTTTATTTTAAATCCAAATAAAATAAAAATTTTAATTAAATAAATAAGATAAATAGATTTAATTATAATAAAGAGAGAATAATGAAATAAAAGAAAATTAAATCAAATCCCATAAAGCTAAATTGATAATGGGCCTTACTAATGGTCCTAACATGAATTGTTGGGCCCAAATGAGGAGAGTCCATCATAAGATGGGAGGTAATTAAGCTAAATTCGGAGTAAAAATAGTAATAATTGGAAAAAGGGTTAAGATAAATATTAAATAGCTCGTATTTATCCTAAAAAGAGTCCTAGACTTACCCTACCCCTCTACCCACGAAATTAGATCTCTTCCCAACCCTAATTAGGAGATAAAGGAGAGAAATAGGATGATAAAGATGGAAATTCAGAGTTTTAAAGGAAAGGAAGAGTTTTAGAAAGAAAGGACTCTATTACCACCCTATACACCTCTTATTCGGCCCTATCAACCCCATAGAACGTGGCTGGAGCTCTGGGAGACGAAGGGAAGGAGATCTAGACGAAGGAGCAAGGAGGAGAAGGCTGGAATGGAGGGGATTTCATCTACTTTTCGTCATCAACTTAGGTTTTCATTACAGCAACAAAAAGTAGGCAATCTCTCAAGCACAAATCGTGAATCTTTAACCTAGGTAGCCCATGCATCTCTCTTTGAAAGCCCCATGATTGCCCTATTTTTCGTGGCTCCATGATGAAGTATTAATTCGTTCAATCTCTGTCATCTCCATGCACCCGAACCCTCTTGTTTACCTTAAATCTATACATGTACTCGATCCCATGCCCTGAAATTATTCTCATAAATACTACTTGATGTTAGCTCTCAAACGCCCCTATTTGTCCTAATTTTTATCTCGTATTCATAGTCAATTAAATCATTGTTTCTTGACTATGCATGATTAGGTTACCGAGAAATAACCTAGTCAAAACATGTCTTATATGTATCTATTTTCTAATTAATCATGCCCATAGATCTCCATGTCTAGTTTCGTTTAAAGTTGATTTCATGAATTTTGGAGCATCGTACGATTTTATACCGATTTTTTATGTGTGTTGTGTCATGCCATGGAGGGATGGGAATGAGGACGATGTCCAAGAGTGACCAGTTTAGCAATTCCGTTGCTTAGTAGTTTGTTTTATAGTTATGAGTCAGTTAGTTAGTCACTATGTAATAGTTTATATTTGAATAAAGTACTATGGGCCCTAGTTTTGGCTCTAATTAGTGAATGTAATAGAGTTTGATGAATTATCAATGAAAATGGAGTTTATTTGGTATTATTCCAATTGTGCAATGGTTTGATATTTATTTATCGCTCTGTACTATTTAATAACTGTAATTCCGCTCCGATATTCTGCGTCGGGGTATTACAGTTTTGTGGTATCAGAGCCTAGGTTATTCTTAAGTATAGGATGATCTAGGTTTGACCTGCCTTGACTTAGAGTCTAATTTCATACCTATGTGAGAGATGGGTAGAACCATGGGTAATAAGATAAAAATAAACTCACACATGCACAAACTTAGTGCAACCTCATTATCTTACATTTAAAACATTCTATTTTGAAGGAACTTAACAATAGCAATGGCAGCGGAGCGTGCACAACTCCGTGACATGCAGCAGACCATTCAGCAACTTACTCAGGCATTACTTCAAGCTGCTGGAGCTGGCGGTGGTAACCGTGGTGCTGGAGATTTACACAGAAATTTTCACAATCTGAATCAGCCTCGTTTCAGTGGGACCACTGATCTCGACGAGGCCGAGAACTGGCTAAAAGAGATTGAGCGTATTTTCCGCATTATGCAATGCGTGGATGGAGATAAGGTACTACTTGCAACATTTCAATTAGAAAGGGACGTCCGTGCGTGGTGGGAGTCTGTGGAGGCCACCAGGGCCGATGCACAGTTTACATGGAAGAATTCAAGGAGCACTTCAACTCTAATACTTTTCGGAAAGAGTCCAAGAGAGGAAGGCATCCGAATTTGCGCATTGAAACAAAGGAACCTTACTGTTGCTGAGTATGAGGCTCAGTTCTCCGGTTGGCACGATACGCCAATCATCTTGTCGGCACAGAAAGAATGAGGGCGAAACACTTCTTATGGGCTCAGGCCCGCATACATTACTCAACTTGCGCCTCTAGACATTAGACTTATCTAGAGATGGTCAAGAAAGCACAATGCTGAGGATGCGACCGACCTCACTGATCGCATCAAGGGCAATAGTTAAGAAGGAACAGACCTCAAGAGCTCCAAGCAAGCCCACTAACGGCAAGAAAAGGCCGTTAAGCATCACTGATGGGCCAAACCAAGAGCGGAAGCCCAAGTCTTTCCCTCACTGCCCCTAATAAACCGAGATGCAAGCACTGTGACAAGCTAGGTCACACGGCAGAAGAGTGCTGGAGGAAGGCAAGTGCATGCCTTCGCTGTGGGAGCCGAGATCATCGGATTCCCGAATGCCCATTGCTGAAGGAAAATGAGAAGCGTCCTAGGACAAAAGAAGCCTGGCCGACTGCAGGACTTTACAGGAAGTGGAAACCACCAAGGAAGGTGGAGTTGTGGAAGGTACACTACCAGTCTTTTCTCAATTAGCATTTGTTTTGTTTGATACTGGTACAACACATTCATTCATATCACAAGTATTTGCTGATACATTAAATGAGAAACCTGCATCTATGGAATTGGGATTACCTGTCACCACCCCTTTGGGGGGAGAAAGCTCAATTAAATAAATACTTTTCATTAGTGATGTGAAGATTGGTGACTCAATCTAGAGCTGACCTGATCTGTATGCCCATGGAGGGCTACGATGTTATTCTGGGAGCCGATTGGTTATCCACCTATGGGGCTTGCGTTGACTGTAAAAGAGGAAAGATAAAATTTAGTGAATTTCTCTAAACTAACTTTTATGGGACGTAGACACAAGAGGCACTTGTCTCTCGTCTGCTATTAAGGCACAGAACATGATAAGGAAGGGTTGTGTGGCATTTCTTGCCGTAATAGTGGTCGAAAAGAAAGCATCCAAGATATCAGACATGCACATAGTACAGGAATACCCCGACGTGTTCCCCGATGAGTTGCCAGGCATTCCACCTGAGAGAGATGTAAATTTCCAATTGATCTAACACCTGGAGCTGCACCTGTGTCACGTCAGCCATATAGAATGTCCCCTGCTGAACTGAAAGAGTTAAAGGAGCAATTGATGGAGTTGCTGGAAAAGGGATTTATCAGACCAAGTACTTCTCCTTGGGGAGCACCAGTCCTGTTCGTCAAGAAGAAGGACGGATCTATGAGATTATGCATCGACTATAGGCAATTAACCACCTCACTATCAAGAACAAATATCCTCTGCCTCGTGTCGACGAATTGTTGATCAAATCCAGGAGCTAAATTTCTCTAAGATTGACCTTAGATCGGATATCATCAGATGAGGATTAAAGATGTGGATATTTACAAGACAGCTTTCCGGAGCAGGTATGGTCATTACGAATTGTAGTCATGCCTTTTGGACTAACCAATGCTCCTGCAGCTTTTATGCAATTGATGAACAACATATATCGGCCCTACCTCGACAAATTCGTCATGGTATTATTGATGATATTCTTATATACCCGAGACCAAGGAAGAGCATGAGGAGCATCTGAGGATCGCTCTACAGATCTTGCGGACAACAAACTCTACACCAAATTGAGCAAGTGTGAATTCTGGCTCGAGGAGGTGTCATTTCTGGGCCATGTCATATCAAAGGATGGTATCACTGTCGATCCTTCCAAGGTAGAAGCTGTACTTAACTGGGAGAGGACTGACCAACGTCACAGAGATCAAAAGTTTTCTTGGACTGGTGGATACTACAGGCGGTTCATAAAAGACTTCTCCAAGATAGCTGTACCTCTTACTCGCCTTATGCGAAAAGAGAACCTCAATGTCTGGAGCAAGGAGTGCGAGAAGAGTTTTCAGACATTGAAGCAATGCTTGACCTCTGCACCTGTCCTCGTATTACCAGTTGAGGGCGAAGGATTTTCAGTCTACACTGATGCATCTGGAATCAGCCTAGGCTGCGTGTTAATGCAGAACGAGAAAGTGATAGCTTATTCATCAAGACAGTTGAAGCCGCATGAGGTGAATTACCCTGTCCATGATTTAGAATTGGCTGTGTGTGGTATTTGCACTTAAGATATGGAGGCATTATCTGTATGGGGAGCAACTCATTGTTTACTCTGACCACAAGAGTCTGAAGTACTTGTTTTCTTAGAAGGAGCTTAACATGAGACAAAGGAGATGGCTGGAGTACCTGAAGGACTTTGATTTCATATTCAATATCATCCAGGCAAAGGTAATTTCTTAGCTGATGCATTAGTAGGAAGCAGTAGCTTCATTTCTCATTTAGTCATGGGCGAGATGCAATTACTCGAGCAATTCGCAGTCTGGATTTAAATATTGAAAAGAGAAGTGATAAGATGTTAATTGCCAATCTTAGAGCTCAACCTGACATTTTGTCGAGATTAGAGAGCAGCAGGCCAATGACCCATTCTTGGTTCGAGTCAGGAAAATCCTAGCAGACAGACCTGATTTCTCATCACCGAGGATGGGAGGATATTATTCAAGCCAGGACATGTGCCTGACACGAAGAGTTGAAGAGGAAGCTGGACGAAGCCCATAAGACAAAGTATACAATACACCAAGCGCAACCAAGACTGTACCAAGACATGAAAAGGTCATTTTGGTGGCCCAACATGAAGCATGAGGTAGCCGAACATGTCGCGCATGCCTCACATGTCAAAGGTGAAAGCTGAACACCGCGTCCTGCGGGTATACTCAGACCATGAACATACCTAAATGGAAGTGGGAAAGCATCGGAATGGATTTTATCATGGGGTACCCCGAACACGTGGTGGACTTGATGCTATCTGGGTCATTGTGGACGTTTGACTAAGTACGCACATTTCCTTGCAATCAAAAGCACCTAGAGTGTGGATGTGTTAGCAGCCTTATATGTAAAGGAGATAGTGAGACTACATGGAGTTCTTGTGTCCATAGTCTCATATCGTGACCCTCGATTCACTTCTAGATTTTAGAAGGGACTCTAGACTGTCTTAGGCACGAAACTCAACTTTTCACTACTTTCCACCCATAGACGGATGGACAGACAGAAAGGACAAATCAGATTGTGGAAGACATGCTACGAGCCTACACTATAGACTTTGAGGGGTATTGGAATGAACAGTTATCACTAATAGAATTTGCCTACAATAACAGCTATCAGGTCAGCATCAAAATGGCACCATTTGAAGCACTGTACGACAGAAGTTGCAGATCGCCAGTGTGTTGAAATGAGATAGGTGAGCAATAATGGCTAGGACCAGACATGGTACAGAACACTAGAAGGGATATACAGATTATCAGAGATAGGATTAAGATAGCTTAGTCCAGGCAGAAGAGTTATGCAGACAAAAGAAGACGAGACTTAGAATTTCAAACTGGAGATCATGTGATGCTAAAGGTATCCCCGACCCAAGGATTTCAAAGGTTTGGGATGAAAGGCAAGTTGAGACTGAGATTCATAGGTCCGTTTGAAGTATGGATAGAGTTGGTGAGGTGGCGTACCGTCTAGCACTACCTCCTCAGTTTTCCACCGTACATAATGTTTCCATATGTCGATGCTAAGGAAGTACATGTATGACCATCACACGTAATTAGCTATGATGATATCATTTTGAACAAAGATATGACTATGAAGAAAGGCCGGTGAAAAATTGGATAAGAAAATACAACAACTTCGGAATCAATCTATACCCGTGGTTAAGATACTCTGGAGGAATCATGAAGTGAAGAAGCCACGTAGGAACCGAAGTAACCATGCGACGGAATTACCCAGAATTATTCGGTAAGTAATTCTTCTTCACGATCATTGAATTTGAGGACCAAATCTTTTTAAGAGGGGGAGGATAATGTAGTAACCTTGATTTTTAAATCCAAATAAAATAAAATTTTAATTAAATAAACGAGATAAATAGATTTAATTAGAATAAAGGGAGAATAATGAAATAAAAGGAAATTAAATCAAAGTCCATTAAGCTAAATTGATAATGGGTCTTACTAATGGTCCTAACATGAATTGTGGGCCCAAATGAGGAGAGCCCATCATAGGATGGAAGGTAATTAAGCTAAATTCGGAGTAAAAATAGTAATAATTAGAAAAAGGATTAAGATAAATATTAAATAGCCCATATTTATCCTAAAAAGAGTCCTAGACTTACCTACCCCTATACCCAAGAAATTAGATCTCTTCACAACCTTAATTAGGAGATAAATGAGAGGAAATAGGGTGTGAAAAATGGAATTTGGAGTTTTAAAGGAAATGAAGAGTTTTAGAAAGAAATGACTCTATTACCACCCTATACACCTCTCATTCGGCCCTATCAACCCCATAGAACGTGGATGGAGCTCTGGGAGACGAAGGGGAGGATATCTAGACAAAGGAGCAAGGAAAAGAAGGCTGGAATAGAGGGGATTTCATCTACTTTTCGTCATCAACTTAGGTTTTCATACATCAAACAAAAGGTAGGCAATCTCTCAAGCACAAATTGTGAATCTTTAACCTAGGTAGCCCATGCATCTCTCTTTGAAAGCCTTATGATGCCCTATTTTTCCTGGCTCGATGAGGAAGTATTAATTCGTTCAATCTCTGTCATCTCCATGCACCCGAACCTCTTGTTTATCTTAAATCCATGCAGTACTGGTCCCATGCCCTGAAATTATCTCATAAATACTACTTGATGTTAGCTCTCAAACGCCGTTGCCAATTAAATCATTGTTTCTTGACTATGCATGATTAGGTTACCGAGAAATAACCTAGTCAAAACATGCCTATATGTATCTATTTTCTAATTAATCATGCTCAGTGATAGATCTCCATGTCTAGTTAGTTTAAAGTTGATTCATGAATTTTGGAGCATCGAACGATTTTATACCGATTTTTGATGTGTGCTGTGTCATGCTATGGAGGGATGGGATGAGGACGCTGTCCAGGAGTGACCAGTTCAGCAATTCGTGCTTAGTAGTTAGTTTTATAGTTATGAGTCAGTTAGTTAGTTACTATGTAATAGTTAGATTTGAATAAAATACTATGGGTCTTAGTTTTGGCTCTGATTAGTGAATGTAATAGAGTTTGATGAATTATCAATGAAAATAAAATTTATTTGATATTATTCCAATTGTGCAATGGTTGATGTTTATTTTATCGCTCTGTACTATTTAATAACAGTAATTCCGCTCCGATATTCCGTGTCGGGACGGTACATCTTTATTAGGCTAATCAAAGTGGTCTCTCTTTCTAAACTCAATTAGGCACCAAAACTTAGCTGGACAGGGAGTAGCGCTTGTAGGGATCTCAATCGGCCAGCCCTATGGATAGTCGTAAGCTGCACATCTCTTGAGAATGGTAACAACACTCTCGAAAACCGATGTCTATGTAGATGCAAGTCATAAACATGGTTAGGTTTATCGTGAAATTATTTTATGCTATAATCTTGGTTTTGACAGTAAAAGATATACATGTTGTAAAACCAGGTGAGTTATCGGCTAGTTCACAGAACCACTGCCATCGTCATTTAACCTCCCGAACTTCAAAATGGCGCGCATGTGAGTGAATAAATGAACATGAATATTCTTTAATGTTCCTGCGTAGAAAGGAGAAGAGTATGCAAAAAATAAGGAGGACATGTTCCCAAGGTTTCATTTGTTTCTATTAATGTATGCACGCTTAAAATTTGGTCAATTTGGCCATTTAAATTTGCTCTGGGGAGAGTATATTATGAAAGGACGCAAGCAACGGGGGGGGCTGCTGTTCTCTTTTTCTCTGTCCTACTTGAGAGAATTTGTGTTAGTTCTTCCAGTCTTCCAACAAATCTGGTCTTAGTCCTGAGTATTTGATTTGTTTTTCATATTTCCAAAATTTGGCCCCACATGCTCGTGTGAAGAAGGCAAGCTAGAAAATTGGCTAAATGCAAACATCTGGAAAACGTCAGTTAGCCTCATCCAGCAACGAAACATGCGTACACGAGGCTCAAGCCCTCGAGCATGACCGCTTCACATACTGGCAACAGAAAAATTCACTTGAACATAGCAGTTGAATCATGCATCTTTGAAATGGAAAGCTGTCCCCCGACGATAGAACAGGTAAAGCCCAAGAATTTTGACATATGGATGGGGTGTTCCACTACTCACTTGCATCTTTAAGAGAGAGAGCGAGAGCAACAGGCTGGAAAATTAAGAATCGTTCAAATATTAATCCCCCATGTACATTAATTCTACTTGTCTACTGAGAACTTGAACAGCATGTAGTGCTTGTAAGTCTGCCCAGGGTTGACAATCTGAGAAGGAAAATTGGGCTGGTTCACTGAATTGGGAATCCTGCGTCTCCAAGCACAGTGCGGCATACTGGCCATAGACGTGGCCCCTCTTCCCCACCTCATGCTTCAGCATGTTACTGGTGTACAACTGCACTCCAGCCTGGTTGGTCCACAGCTCCAGCACCCGGCCTGACCTGCTATCCTTCACAACCGCTGCTTTCCTCAGCCCATGGCCGTCGCCGTCGAGTCGAGCGCATAGTTGATGTCGTACCCGCCGGCCTTTTCTATGCGGCTGCCCACCGCGTGGGGCACCTGGAAGTCGAACGGCGTCCCGGCCACCGGAGTGATCTCGCCCGTGGGGATGAGCCCCTGTCGACGGGCGTGATGTGCGAGGCGAAGATCTGGACCGTGTTGTTCAGGATCGTCCCACCGTCATGGCCGCCGAGGTTCCAGTAGGTGTGTTGTGCAAGATTCACCGGGGTGGCCTCGTTGAGGGGCTTAGCATGCATTGTCACACTCAGCTCATAGTCCCCAACAATTTATAGGTGACATACACATCAAGATCACCGGGGAAACCTGGAAACAGATGAAATAGTTCGTTATGTTCAGAACGCAATCACCCATGACCATTCTCAAAAACATGACTAATCATCATCATCATCATAAATAAATATAGCCCAGTTGAGTGATCTAAGAAACTTAGTATATTGACCCCGATGTAGTCTTTAAGGAGGCATGTCAAAAAGACATCAAAACCAATATAACAAGTCCTTTCCGACGACATTTCAGGTACTTTTTAGTGCTAAGATATTGCTAACTTCCCTCTTTTTACCTTGTTCTCTGTCAAAGCTAAGATAATGGAATTGGACAAAGGGGTAAGGACCAACAAGATCCTTATCCGCCACATCCCACATAACCTTGCTAAACCCTCTGTGACCGCCTGAAACCAACCAAGCAAAACCAGCTGAGTTACCTGAAACCAATGGAACGAAAACCCTAATTAGGAAATCAGAGTGGAATCGTTTTACCATGGAGAGAGTTGTTCCCATCATTAGGAAACAATTTGTATTCTTTGCCGTTTAAAGTGAACTTCGATCCTGAAATTCTGTTGGCAACACGGCCCACTAATGCTCCAAAATAAGCTGTACCGTTCTGCATGACAGTCGGCAGAGATGATGTCAAAAAATGATGTTTTTGGGCACAGTGATTTTGCAACTTAACCAATGAGAATTCTGAGTGTACAGCAGCCACAGGGGAGGAGCTAGTGTCTTGTGACAAGACAACACCATAAATCGCAGGGGACTAAGAACCCACGACAGAGTATGTTAAAATACTTGTCTGGGTCCGCAGAGTCGCTATTGTTGTATAATAAAATTTGAAGGAATAAGAAAGAGATGTGATCTTACTTGCCCTGATAAGAAGCTATCTAAATTCTAACAGAAATGTTTTGTGCACGGGTGCTCGGGTAAATCATTTATCTAGGCACCCGGATCAGGACGCGCCGCAGCACCACGAGGACGCCCATGCGACGCGCCCTGACCCTCATTTGTCCGGGCATGAAACATTTTTCAAATTCTAAACTAACATGTACAAATAAGATCCCCGATTTCAAACCACCAAAGTTCGGCAAACCAGATCGGTCGATTGCAGGAGACGGAACAACACAGAGAAGAAGACAAAAAAAAAAAAAAATCCAAACGCTCTCTACTTTTCACTTTATTATTTCGACATTGGTATTTTATCCGACGATCATACCCCACTTTGCCTCGCACGTCGATGAAAGGCAATATTTGGTAGAGGACGGCCTCGCGGAAACTGGAGTTTTCCTTACATAAAACAGATGTTTAACTTGTTTCTAGTGGTTAAGGATACATATATAGTTCAAGGCTGGTGAGAGGGAGAGAGGAGAGGAATACTCACGATATATGGGGCGATGGTCTCCGTCGTATCGTACCCGAGCACAACATCAGCCAACTTCCCTGCAAGAACATCTAGACCTTCAAAAACCAAAACATCCAAAGAGAACTATATTTCCCTTTTTCCCTCCCATCGTCCGGCCTCTTGTGGTGTGGTGTGTCCAAAAATAAAAATAATCTTGATATGGCTCCTCCAACCATTAAGTAGAAGAACATTAAGAAACAATTAACGAGAGATGTGAGTGCTGTCAAATCTTTTGAGATTTTGCAACATAGAAAATTCCTAAACGAACCAAGACTGGCATTGCCTCACGTAGGAGAGCCCCCCCCCGTACAGACAACAGACAACCTGTCTCAATAGGTAAGAGCAACTGCCCAAATTGCACAAGAGTTGAAAACAAACAACCCAGAATTTTGAGGGGAGCCCAACCTATCAAAACAGAAAACTAAATACGAACTATGCGAAATCAATCTCCCCAACCAAAAAGAGAAGAAGGAAAACGAAACAGAGCACGTAAAACCGACCATATCCTTTCTCTCAGTTGGAAGAAAGGAAGATTTTTGAAAAACAGACAAGAAAGAGACCCTTACCATCAGCTCCCGAACCATGGAGATTGACTAGCTAACACGCGGCCTCAAAAGACCAAATCTTTTCAATTGTATTATTCATCATAGGAAAGACGGACAAACCTTTCGATTACAGCGTCAAAAAGACAGAGGGAAGATTATAAAGGAAAAGAAACCAGTCTATGCAGGCAGACCTTGTGCGTCGGGGAGGACAACAGAGAGGATGGTGGCGCCCCAGTTGGTACACTTGACTGAGAAATCCCCCTCTTGAGATCGAAATAACCCAGTGGCTTTATTGCACCAGAGACCCGAGCAGGGCAAGCGCTAACAGGACGCGGAGAAGAAACGACGGCCCCGATGTAGCTTGCCCCTCGCCATGGTGGGAGATTCCTGACACGCTCAAAGAGAGGGAGCAGGAGAAGAAGAAGAAGCGCAGTGCAGAGGCAAGTGATGTACTTATATGCGCAAGAGAAGAAGAGGATAAAAGTTGAACTCCAAGTCTCCAACTCTCCAACGGAAAGCAATGCAGAAGGCAAGGGATTTACTTATTCATGTGCATATTACACGCTATATTATGGATGGGCGTATCACATCCCATTAGTGTCTCATGTGATGTGAAACATATTCCAAGACCCATTATTGACAACAACATCAGAATATAAATATCGACGGATCTACCAAAATATTGCAAGTAAATATCAAAAGTGAAAAGAGAAAATTAATTAGAAGTTCTTGATTATAATAGGAAGATTTTATTGTAACATAATTTAACGTATACTGTAATTAGAGATAACATTTACTGTAATAAATTATAACTCTATCAGAAATTAAAAAATAAATTAAATATCTACTAAAAACTCCTAATTAATTTACCCAAATAAAAATCAATACTCCCATTAAATAGTACATCCATTGCTCTATTAGTTACCGACCAAAAAATTGCTTCTATTAGTTCTATATCATACAAATGATAAGAGAAAGTCCTTTTATGTAATAGAAAAGTTGCGATCGATTAGTCACATTAATAATAAATAAGTTTTGACTGTACGACCAACCAGACAGATGTTTGAGCAACTCACGGAGACGTTTCTAAAACTTTTCTCAAACAACAAAGAAAAAGAATTGGATGGAAAAGAAATTTCTGGCGCATATGATTCACTAATTAAATTGGATGGAATTCCATGAGCCGAGGATCATATAGACATGTATTTATGGTTGATCTTGATCCGCTAATCTCTGTGAATGGGTGGCCAATATAACACGTTTAAGATTGCGGGCGGTTGCCTCCGTTAAAGTCGAAGGCGGTCGACAGCAAGCGCCCCGTGTGTCCTTTTGACGTGCCGGTCCAGCATGAAGCTTTTATTCTGCCACATTGCAGCGGCCTCGCACCACAACCACCGCCACCAAACGCCGCCAACACCATACCAAATACGGACATACACCGGTAAAAAGGGGCCCTCATTTTCTAGCATATAATTTTGATCAATTTTGATCACGGTTTACAGATTACAGATAATGGGGGCCGGGGGGGGGGGGGGTTAATTTCAGTTCTCTGATTCAAATCATAATGTTCAATTATCAAGTTTGGCTTAATAAAATGACAGTCTAACAAGAACTATCATAGGGAACCCTATCCACAAGTAGGGCCCACTAAATGCTAATGTCCTTAATTTGTCACTTATGGAATAGTCGTTATTTATACGCACATGTTAGAAGATTGGTCGAGACGAAGGTGAGGTTCTCGAGATAGTGACTCAACAAATGCACACATCACACCTATCTCGATAAGCCTAGCTCGGTGAAGTTTATCCTGACAACTAATTATGACTCGAAAGATTTATAAGCCAGTGTAGTTTTAACTTGGTAAAAGTGAATGAGTCAATACTTTTACCAGAGTTAAAGATTAGCCAATCCCTAATTGAATGAGCGAGAAGAAGTAGAGCCTTAAAGATGATAACATTAGATGCTTATGATTGGCGTGAGTAATTGTCCATGTCTCGCTAGATATTGAAGCCTGTCACGACCATTATCTAGAGTTATATCCACAACCTGAGTCTTAATTGTCTCTGCATCCTAAGGAATTGCCTAGGGAGGTACATTCATAAAATTTAAAGGAATCTCTACACCTCAAATAAAGACATATTTGAGACTCAACAATCTAGTGACATTTCTTTTAAGACCTCCGTAAATCTCCGTACTCCATGGATTCTCTCATGGACACTGAGTTGGTTGTACCAATGAAGTACCCGGAAGATAAAATACACTTCTATTCTATCTACTTCTCGTGAGAGTGATTTGATAACATTGATACTGTAACGACCCTTTTTATATCGGTACGATTATACCAACCCACATCGATATAAAGGGCACCGTCACAGTGGGACATGTACCCAACACAACACAGCAGGTAGAGATGTACATAAATAACAAAAGAAAGTACAGCAGAATGAAAGATACTTTTATTCTATCATCATTCACACATTCCACAGTCTATATAGTAGCAATGTAAATAACCAATGTCCACAATATACAAGTCCATAACAAAATGTCATTATCTACATACTAATGAAAGAAAGTGCAGCCTAAACAAGTAGTCTCCACAAGCACAACACTCCTCTCGCTCGGAGTCGCTCCTCACAATGTCCTCCTCAAGCACGGGGACACCTGTTTCACCTATATGTTAAAGCAAGTATGAGTCTTCAAAAAGACCCAGCAAGCAACCCATTGGCACATCCTTACACATATCACATTTCTACTCTACTTTTAACAATAAGAGAAGTTTGGCACATGGTTTATATCAAATTAAACAAGTACACATGAATAACCTATAACATACTTTTACACTTGGTCTTTAACTTGATTCATGGTGTCAATTTCAATTCATATCATTTCATATTTCTAAACAAATAGATCATGGAATTAAGCACATGGTTACTAACAAACCTAGCATGATGTCTAACACTTTCACATGCTTTTACATCACATAACCACATCTTTACTTGCTGTTTTAACATAAATAAAATATATTCACATGATTTCACATCACTTCACATAAACACTTTGCACATTTACACATGTTTCACACCTTTACACATTATTTGCCATGACACATAGTCCAAACCATCATAAAGGACACACATATCACATAACACATACCCGTCACCTAAGTAATATAGTGACGAATCTTGGTAACTACGCAGTGTAAGGAATCGATCAGAGCGCAGCGGAAAGCGTGATTCCCTCAGGTTGATATCGTTGCCGATGGTCGGAATCGAACAAAAAAACGTAAAACCGGCGTGGGAAGATCCGATCTTACCTTGCAGGGTTGCGAAACTCCCGAACCGGGGAGGAGGTAGCGCTGGAGGTGCTGGTGCTTCAAGTCGTTCAGGTGTTCGGTCTCTAGCGTACCCACGCGAACTCCAGACGCAGACGAGATCTCCTCGGTCTCCACTCGTCTCCTGGACCTCAGCTCCACCATGTGCCAGGAGAGAGAAGAGGTGGGGGCACCCTAGGAGAGAGAGGAGGAGGCGGCCAGAGAGAAGACCTAGAGCTTGGGCCAGGGTTTGACTCTCTACGTGTATTTATAGACACGGCAGTTTTTCACAAAAACCCAGTTATTGTCTATAACGTCCATCCTTCCCAGTCTGCTCAGAATTCTATTGCGTGTGACCCTCTAGGCTCAAGTGCTAGTCCAGTTTTTAGCCCATTAAGTCCAATAATCTTTATTGACTTACTGTAATTAATAATGACTCATATTAATTAATTACACAATCGATTATCGTCTCACGATAATTGACCGGGCTTCCAATCAAGTTGGGTGCCAAGCAACACCACTTGATCCTGGAAAGTATTAGGGTTCAACAACTCATTCAAGGAACCTTTTTGCGTCAACAAAAATCACGTGACTAATCCCTTGCTCGTACAATCTACCGAGTGCACTTAGGGTATGGTCAACTGTCAAACCCTAATGTGTGCACTCACTTGGTTTAGATGCCGCATAACAATATCAGAAAACTCTTTTCTGATAAGTAGTCTTGCCCTGGCCAGGGACTCTCAGGCATCTTTCCCTAGAGCATTCACTCTCTTATTACCAAGAGCGAGCGATCCCATGTTGACCACACAATCACCTTCGAAGGTATTCCGCTAGATCCGAACACTTAACTAATTAAGACCTCATGGCTAGAGATCTATAAGTTAAGGTCAAAACCTAGAAGTCCACCGACAAGGTGTCCTTGGTGTCTCAGGTCTAAGGACCAATCACGCCACTGTGACAATGAATCTAGCTGGTTGACAGTTATGTAACATTACCATCCAGCGATTCATAACAGATCAGTTCAGTGAACTCATTCTCCAATGAGCACCTACAGATTCACCTTAATGTCTCCACACAAGTGACTAGAGAGCAGTCACCCTCATCATATGAGCAGGTGCAACCTGTACTAGTCTAACCGGATATCCGATGTCCTTCTCAAATATCTCCGACTAGGAACAATTAAGAATATATGTTTAAAGGACATTAATCCATTGTTATGATTCATCATAATTAATGTCCATTGTGCATATCATAGACTTCATAATGAAACGATAAACGAATTACACATAATGAATATAAAAGCCTTATTATTATTATTAAAGAATAAAATTGTACAAGTTATGATTGGCTTGAGGACACCCATAACTAACAATCTCCCACTTGGACTAAAGCCAATCACCTTTATGTCTTAAACCCATAGACTCAGGTGGCGCTCAAACACAATTTAAGTCAAAGGCTTCGTCAGTGGATCTGCAATGTTGTCAACTGAAGGAACTCTTTCCACCAGTACATCTCCTCTAGTGATGATCTTCCTGATCAGGGAAATCCCCTCAGAATGTGCTTGACTTCTGATGAGACCGCAGCTCTTTCGCTTGCACAATGGCCCCATTGTTGTCACACAACAATGGGATCGGATCAGAGTCACCCGGCACCACACCAAGGTCGGTGATGAACTTCTTCATGATACTGCCTTTGGCGGCTTCAGCTGCAGCAATGTACTCAGCTTCTGTCGTCGAGTCTGCAGTGGTTTCTTGCTCACTGCACCTCAGTTTAAGGTGAACACAAACCCAGATGTAGACATGCTATCATCTGGATCTGACTGGAAACTCGAGTAGTAGTATATGCCCGAAGTTTCAAGTCCCCTCCTCCATAAACCAGAAATATATCCTTAGTCCTTCTCAAGTACTTAAGGATACATTTCACTGCCATCCAGTGTGTTTCACCTGGATTTGCCTGATATCTGCTCGTAACACTTAGAGCAAATGCTACATCAGGCCTGTACATAGCATGACATACATGATAGACCCTATAGCCGAGGAATAAGGGACTCTATCCATGACTGCCTCTCTTCAAGAGTCTTATGAGACTGCTCCTTAGAGAGATTAATCCCATGTCTCATTGGTATGAGACCTCTCTTGGAATTTTCCATGCCAAACCTTTTGACAATGGTATCTATGTACATGTATTGGGTCAAGCCAAGTATCCTCTTGGATCTATCTCTATAGACACGTATTCTCAATACGTAGGATGGTTCTCCCAAATCCTTCATGGAGAAGTTCTTGACAACCATACCTTTACAGATGATAACATCCCTACATCATTCCCAATGAGCAAGATGTCATCAACGTAAAGTTGGAGAAAGTGATAGCACTCCCACTGATTTTCTTATACACACATGGTCATCTTCATTCTTAATGAAGTTATAAGATTTGATGGCCTCATAAAACTTATGTTCCAACTACGAGAAGCTTGCTTCAATCCATAGATGGATCTTTGAAGCTTGCATACTTTATCTGGACACTCTTTGGATGTAAAACTCTCAGGCTGTATCATATACACTTCTTCCTCAATGTTTTCATTGAGGAAAGCAGTTTTTACATCCATCTGCCAGATCTCGTAATCAAAGTATGCAGCAATGGCGAGAAGAATTCTGATCGACTTTATCATAGCAACTGGTGAGAAAGTTTCGTCATAGTCAATTCCTTGCCTTTGACGATACCCTTTGCCACCAACCTTGCCTTATAAGTGTTGATCTGTCCATCTGCACCGATCTTTCTCTTAAAGATCCACTTGCACCCAATAGGTACAATACCTTCAGGCAAGTCTACCAAGTTCCAAACTTGGTTGGTGTACATGGACTGCATCTCAGAATTCATGGCATCTCGCCAATTCCCTGACTGAGAACTATCAATAGCCTCTGGTAGGTCTTTGGATCATCATCCTCATTATAAGACATGCCTTCACTGATATGTCCAACATATCTTTCAGGCTGTCTAGGTACTCTATCAACCTACGCTGAACGTGTGTAAATCCTGAACAGGTTCGAGAACCGATGATCATATGGTGAACTTTGCACAGTTTGTGGATCTAGAACCTCTTCTAGATCTACCTTACTCCCACTGTTCTCCTGGGTAAGGTACTCCTCTTCCAAGAAGACACTCTCCTGGAGACAAACACTCTTTGTTCACCAGGATGGTAAAAGTAGTATCCAAACGTTTCTTTTGGGTATCCAACAAACCTGCACTTATCGGTTCTGGATTCCATTTTATCTGGGTCGTGTCTCTTCACATGGGCAGGACAGCCCCAGATTTTAACATGTTTAAAAATAGGCTTTCTACCCTTCCATATCATATGGAGTAGAAGACACAGATTTACTGGGAACCCTGTTCAATAGATATGCCGGTGACTTTAGCGCATATCCCCATAGGGAAACTGGTAACTGCGAACGGCTCATCATGGATCGTACCATGTCCAACAAGGTGTGATTCCTCCTTTCCGATACCATTCATCTGTGGTGTATAGGGAGGAGTCCATTGAGAAAGGACACCATTATCCTTTAAGAATTGTGTGAACTCTGTACTCAAGTATTCACCTCATCGGTCTGACCGTACGATTTTAATGCTTTTTCCAGTTTGCTTCTCAACTTCATTCTTAAATTCTTGGAACTTCCCAAAAGCTTCAGATTTGTACTTCATTAAGTAAACAAATCCGAATCTTGAGTAGTCATTCGTGAATGTAATGAAGTATGAGTAGCCACCTTGGCTTGGGTAGACATTGGACCACATACATCCGAGTGTATTAGTTCCAATATGTCCTTGGCCCTATCCCCATGTCCACTAAATGGAGATTTGGTCAACTTACCCATTAAACAGGATTCGCAAGTTGCATATGATTCATAATCAAATGGATCCAAGTATCCATTCTTATGCAACTTTTGAAGCCTATTCTCTCAATGTGACCAAGCCTACAATGCCACAAGTAGGCAGTGTTCACACTATTCTTACTTCTCTTAGAAGAAACATCAACATGGAGATTTTCGTAAGAAACATCAAGTAGATACAAACCATTCACCGAATTTGCTAAACAACTAGTTTATTTCTCAAATAAACTAAACAACTATTGTTCCAATGGTAAACTTGTATCCAATTCTGTCTAAACAAGAAACATAAATAATGTTCTTAATAATGCTAGGCACAAAGTAGCAATCATCTAATGAAAGTAAATCTCCTGAGGGTAACTTGAGCTTCACTGTCCCCACAATATGTGCAAAACACTTGCGCCGTTCCAAGCCTCAAGTTCACCTCACCCTTGCTCATCTTCTTCTACTTGTCAACGCCTGCATATCATTGCAGACATGAGAAGCAAATCTAGTGTCTAAAAACCAAGATGTGGAATCTAAGAGACAAGTAAAGATCTATCGTATAGATACCCGAAGCTTGACCAAGCTTTTGCTTCTCCTGAGCCTTCATGCAAGGTAGTCCTTGCAATTTCTTTTCCAGTGTCCCTTTTTCTTGCAGTGGAAGCACTCGCCCTTTTTCTTCTTCTTTGCTTATGTCCTTCTTTTGTTTTTGCTTGGACTGCTTCTTTGCATTGCCTTTCTTAAAGGCTTGCACTGCTCTCCTCTTCTTGTGGACTTTCCAACCATGAGAACAGGGGCTTTCCCTTAAGGTTGCCCTCAGCAGTCTTCAGCATGTTAGCATCTCAGCTAAACTTACCTTCCAGGACATAGGCAATGCGCTCAGACCTGAGGACAATCTTCAGGTTCGTGAGCCAATCCGAGTAGCTCGGGCCTGTCAATTTGTTGGCATCCAGTATGCCTCGGAGTGGGTTACTCGACAATATTTTTGCCTATAAAGGAAATGTAAACACAACTAGCAGATGTTTAATAATAATTAAATCTAGATTAGGACTTTAATCAAGATTAGCTACCATATTTCCGACAGACTGTATAACCCTCAGATATACAAATGGGAGACGCCGACGGTCTCCTAGTGGGGATCGGAATCTCACAGACTCATAGCATGATCTTGTGGATAGCACAACAAACCATACTATGATCTGAAGGCTGTCAACTCTTGACACTTGTAACTCTTGCAATATCCGATCTTATTTCGGCCCCTGAACTTTAATTACCTTGTGGATAGCACAACAAGCCATTAAATCCAGTCTAAGTAATACCATCATTACGTAACGAGCAAAGATTCGGATGTAGCCCTTGTGGATAGCACAACAAAGCTACACCGTTCCTCTACCCCGTTTAAGGCATCACCATGCTATAGTTTTAGTTTGTCATCAGATTTGACAAGCCTTGTGGATAGCACAACAAACTTGCCCGATCTAATGGCAATCCTAAAACTATAATGATGGAGGGCCATGTAATTCATTCTAAATGATTACGCTACGGCTTAAAGTTTGAATGAGGAGGGATTTTATCATATTTAATCTTGGTCTCTATATCTGCGTGCTATTGATATATAGAATTTGGAATATCATATATTTAATTATATATATCATAGCACATTCCACACATATCACATATATGAAGAAAAACGATGGATGATCATGGACTTTAACCTAGAGTGGCATTACCAGAGCCAGTAGGTAATCCACAAACATGGCAAACATATGGCAGCCCCGCATTAAATGCTTTTGCTTGATGTAACTCTATCTCCAGGAGGCCTTGCATGGTACTCTCCTCCATCTCCGCCAATCGCTTCTTAAAATTACAAGTAATATTTAAATTGGACTCGCAGGCCCATAAATATACATCAGATAATAATAAGAAACCTTGAACAAGTCAAGGGGAGTACATAACAGGGGGATAGAATGTACAACCCGGATTAATAGAGGGAGAGAGGGAGGCACGTAGTCCCATAAATTACATCACATGCCATAATTACATCACATGCCATAAACCATAAACATCACACATGAAATCTTGGTCCATGATCATCCATCCACACATCAACACATCACATGCATCAATAAGCAATTATCACATAATTACTTATGAAATAACTTTTATTTCAAAACTATAATAATTATATTTTGAAAACCATTTAACTAAACATTTAGCTAATATGGAAAACATCTAATCAACATTAGATAAACGCCATTCACCATTGCTGCATGAATCCGCCAAAATTTACTGTCAATTAAATTAATGAGAATCACATTCTCAAACTAATTAATATGCATTAATTAGATAAGAGGAAATAACTAAAACAATTTTAGAATTTCCTTAAACTAATTAAACATGGGTCAAACATCTGAAAATTAATTTACAGAGAGCTAAACATTTAGAACCCTCAAAATAACTTTTCAAAAATTTTTCTAGAATTTTTAAAAATAATTTTTGGCTTTTAAAAAATTTAAAAACATTTTAAATTTTTAAAAAAAGGGGGGGGGGGAATGGGCGATCGGATCCGGCGCGGGTCGGATTCACCCGCGGCCCGCTCGGGACCCGCGGAGGTCCGCCCGCGACTTACCTGCGGGAGGACCCGCGTGCGGCCGCGGGGGGACGCGCGGGGTCTCCCCTCCCGCCCGAACGGGGGGGGGGGGGGGGGGGCGGCTAGGGTGAAACCCTAGCCTGATGATCAGTCTGTCCCTATGTAATTTAATTAATTACATATGTATTTTGGTGATTAACAAAACTAAACTATTTTTTATCAATAATATCTAATGAATATTTCATAAGTCTTAAAGTACAGAAAAATACCAAGGTCAAACAAGCCAATAAAGGTATGCATACTTCTCTGAAGCTTTAATCTTTTCAACATGATATTTCTCTAAGTCCATATCGATTTCTGTTGAAAATCTTAACGATTTCCTTATAAGACTGAAAAGTCATGTTGTTTCAAACAAGTCGATGCTGTAACGATTCTATAAGTCATCACAACGATTTCTTTAGAACACATAACGACTAGCCTGTCATAATGATTCTATAAGTCATCACAACGATTTCTTTAGAACGCGTA
Organism: Colocasia esculenta; assembly: GCA_014218235.1. Lineage (NCBI taxonomy): Eukaryota > Viridiplantae > Streptophyta > Magnoliopsida > Alismatales > Araceae > Colocasia > Colocasia esculenta. The sequence goes on from JACBKR010000885.1 coordinate 24,044, forward strand.
ACGACTTGCCTGTCATAACGATTCTAAGTCATCGTAACGATTTCTTTAGAACTCGCAACGACTTGCTAGCCGTAACGATTTCGTAAGTTACCGTAACGATTTTTTTAGAACTCGCAACGACTTGCTCGCCGTAAGGATTTCTTTAGAACTCGCGACGACTTGCTCGCCGTAACGATTTCATAAGTTACCGTAACGATTTCTTAGAACTCGCAACGACTTGCTAGCCGTAACAATTTGTAAGTTACCGTAACGATTCTTTAGAACTCGCAACGACTTGCTCGCCGTAACGATTTCTTTAGAACTCGCAATGACTTGCTCTCTGTAACGATTTCATAAGTTACCGTAACGATTTCTTTAAGCGCTCATAATGATTGCTTTGCACAAAGATTTCTTTAAGCTCATAACGATTTGCTTTGCATAAAGATTCTTTAAGCGCTCATAACGATTTGCTTTGCACAAAGATTTCTTTAAGCACTCATAACGATTGCTTTGCACAAAGATTTCTTTAAGCTCTCACAACGATTTCTTTAGAGCTCATAACGACTTGATAGTGTTCATAACGATTTCCCTGTTGAACACATACACTTGCTTTAACGATTACTCTCTATATGACTGTTAGTATTCATAACGATTCATAAGTCATATAGACAACGACTTTACAGTTATATGAACTTGATTTTTTCTTATCTCTTGAAGCGTTGACTAGTCAAAGTCACGCATATATCTATCTGTCACTCCTGCATTATGAGTTCTGAACGTATCTCTGCATGCATGCAGACAATATCGTCCATATTGTGCTTAATCTATATACATCTTTAAAACAAGCTATTTGGGATTGCTATTCTAGTGAATACTCACATCAACGTATACTGACAACAAGAGACAGTTGAGTTGTCTACTGTTCTAGCATTTAATGTGTGCAGGGTCCTGAAGACTTTCTATCATACAACGTTGGAACTATAGACGTCAGAAGACCCTATCTCTTTGTGTGCTCAAATGGATAAAAGATAGTTGAAGCTTCCAAATGTCAAACAGTCTAACGTCAATCAATTCAAGAGACAACGGTTACTTCAACGGCAGTATTTCAAATAGAAGATATAAATTCAAAGACAGAATGAAGAAAAAAACAAAAAAAATGAAGTAGAGAACAAGCATCTCGTACTCAAGCATTCAAATTCTTCGGCAAGAAGTCCAGAGCCAAGAACTTCATTCCACCTAGCTTTCGCTCTTGCTCTCCTCACTGTAGTGAAAATCTTGAGAGAGCTTGTGTAGTTCTGAGAGTGTACTTAGCATAGATTCTTTGCTCTCAGTGCTAGTCGCTTCAGATCTTTGCTGTTTAAAAGCTTGATCTAGGGGTTTGATCTTATTCCATTCTCTTTGTGTTGTTTCCCTTCGGTTGTGAAGGAAGACCTGGTGGGGTATCCAGGGTGTTGTTATTCCTTCAGGTGTGAAGGAAGACCAGCCGAGCTAGGTGCTGTAGCGTCCTTAGGGGGACTGTACCGTAGTTAGTAAAAACCTGAGTAGTTGCTCAGGGACTGGACGTAGGACTCCTAAGGAAAGGAGGTCCGAACCAGGATAATCTTTGTGTCGTGTGATTGTTTTCTTTGTGTATTTGATATTTAAACTAACAGTTACTAACCTCTTTCGAAGAACGTTTGTGTGAATGTTTTTAGTTACATGTATTCTAGATTAATTTTAAAAGACCCATTCACCCCCCTCTGGGCTCGTCAACTGGGCAACATAGCCGCCGCCTCCCTCTGATGCAGGGCGGCCCCGCCGGCCCCCGCCCCGCCACCGGCGACCGCGGACGGCGCCGGCGACACCGGAGGCCGCCTGCCAAGGCCCCCAAACGCCCAGAAAAACCCATAAAAACCACCAAAAATCTGCAGAAATCGCCCCTTCTTAGACTGTCCAAGAAGCATGGTGGCTGCATCTTGCAGAGGGCCGTGTGACCTCTACAGAGGGCCAAACGACGCCACAAAGGGTTCTTCGCGATGCCCTTGGTACAGGTAACGATTCCCATGTACCAAACAGGAAGTGCACATCCCATGTGCGACCAAGAATGCAGCAACTTGGCGATTCATGCAAAACGCGAACCGATGAAAATGCATGAAATAACATTCATATGGTGCCGATTCCGACCGAGCCAGCAACCTGGCTCTGATACCACTGTAAGGAATAGATCAGAGCGCAACGGAAAGCGCGATTCCCTCAGGTTGATATCGTTGCCGGTGATCGAAATCGAACAAAAAAACGTAAAAACCATGCGGGAAGATCCGATCTTTACCTTTGCGGGGTTGAGAAACTCCCGAACCCGGGGAGGAGGTAGCGCTGGAGGCACTGGTGCTTCAAGCCGTTCAGGTGTCCGGCCTCTAGACGTCTACGCGAACTCCAGACGCAGACGGGATCTCCTCGGTCTCCACGCATCCCTGGATCTCAGCTCCACCATGTGCCAGGAGAGAGAAGAGGTGGGGGCACCCTAGGAGAGAGAGGAGGAGGCGACCAGAGAGAAGACCTGGAGCTTGGGCCCGGGTTTGACTCTCCACGTGTATTTATAGACACTGCAGTTTTTCACAAAAACCCAGTTATGTCTATAACGTCATCCTTCCCAGTCTGCTCGGAATTCTATTACGTGTGACCCTCTAGGCCCAAGTGCTAGTCCAGTTTTCAGCCCATTAAGTCCAATAACTCTTTATTGACTTACTTTAATTAATTAATAACTCATATTAATTAATTACATAATCGATTATCGTCTCACGATAATTGACGGGCTTCCAATCAAGTTGGGTGCCAAGCAACACCACTTGATCCTTGAAAGCATTGGGGTTCAGCAAGCCCATTCAAGGAACATTTTTTGCGTCAACAGATACCACGTGACTATAATCCTTCGCTCGTACAATGCTCTCGAGTGCACTTAAGGTATGGTCAACTGTCAAACCCTAATGTGTGCACTCACTTGGTTTAGATGCCGCATAACAATATCAGAAAACTCCTTTTCTGATAAGTAGTCTTGCCCTGGCCAGGGACTCTCAGGCATCTTTCCCTAGAGCATTCACTCTCTTATTACCGAGAGCGAGCGATCCCATGTTAACCACACAATCACCTTCGAAGGTATTCCGCTAGATCCGAACACTTAACTGATTAAGACCTCATGGCTAGAGATCTATAAGTTAAGGTCGAAACTAGAAGTCCACCGACAAGGTGTCCTGGTGTCTCAGGTCTAAGGACCAATCACGCCACTGTGACAATGAATCTAGCTGGTTGACAGTTAGGTAACATTACCATCCAGCAATTCATAACAGATCAGTTCAGTGAACTCATTCTCCAATGAGCACCTACAGATTCACCTTAGTGTCTCCACACAAGTGACTATAAGACCAGTCACCCTCATATATGAGCAGGTGCAACCTGTACTAGTCTAACGGATATCCGATGTCCTGCTCGAATATCCTCCGACTAGGAACATTAAGAATATGCATTAAAGGACATTAATCCCATTGTTATGATCTCATCATAATTAATATCCATTGCGCATATTCATGGACTTTATAATGAAACGATAAACGAATTACACATAATAAATATAAAAGCCTTATTATTATTATTAAAGAACAAAATTGTACAAGTTATGATTGGCTTGAGGATACCCATAACTAACACGCAGAACCGGGAGAAGCCCTCTCCACCCTAACCAGTGGTACTTGTCCACCTCCGGGATTTCATCATGATGCCCACAGAATATCACATACACATTGAGCCTTCCATAGAGACTTTTCTACAGTATGGCTCCACAGCCTTTTATGGTAGCAATGTCAATTTCGGCACATATTTCACTTAAACACATTCTCTTAATTATTCACATGATTAACATCAATTTATATACACTATTTGGTTCATTCACATGCATATTACTCAACACATAAACTTCAATTTATTGAACCCATCATGAATGTTTAATAGTGTCAAATCATACATAACAGTACCTAAACATGCTGCTAATCACTTGAAAATATAATTTCTAATCAATCATGCTTAACATGGCTTTAATACCCTTATAAATGCAAAAATATCTACAGATATCAAAATATTCCCAAATTTTAACTACAAACTCTACACATAGAATATATCATGTGACTAGTTTCTCAGAATTTCGTAATAGTATAACTATTTTTAACATTTAATAAAGATTACATGCAATTTTAGCAATATATCACACTTTAACATGATAGACAGTAAACAATCAGTCTCACAGTTTAAAACATGTAAACAGTAGCTCTAAGTTCATGAAAATTGTATGAAATGATAACATGCATCAAATCTATTTATTCAGAATTTAATCCTGCCAATTCATGCATATTTATCCATAACAAAAAATTATATTAAATGAAAGCATGATCAGAAAACACATCAATTCATGGATTTATCTAAGACAATACCTGAACATCCATAATTTTTTACAGCATGAGAAAACATCGAGAAATCTGGAAATCATATCACAGAGATTAAAATCACAATTCTGTAAGAACCAGAAGAAACTTGGCGGCAAGGGTCTTGCCATCAAGGTGGGTTAACGGCACAATCGATTGCCGTTAAGTCATGAACTTGGCGGCAACAAGGTTGCCGTCAACCTCCTGTCTGCAGAAAAGTGCAGACTGACCACAGAAAAACACAGAAATTGGGGGTCCATGACACGATTTAAAAATCCGTAAAAATTCCTAAACTCTAGGGGATATGTCTAGGGATGAAACCTCTAAGTTAATTGTCTTTAGAAAAAAACTCAAAAGATCTAATTCTAGTGGTGAAGCCCTCCTTGGTCAAGCCAAAGAGGTGATTTCTTCAACCCAAATCCGATCCTCGCGCTTGCACAGATGATCTCCAGAGTCAGGGGAGCTCCTTCACTCCAGAAGAACCTTCCAGTCGAAGAAGATTACCGGAGGAAGCCTCTCAAACGCCAGATCAAGCCTCTCAAAGGTCTCCCTTTTCTCTCACCCGAACCCTAGAAATTCTTTCTAAACCAAAGGGTCTTTCCTAGCCAAGATGTCTAGGTTATATAGGCTAAGAGTCGGGGTAAACCTAGTATTAGAGTCCTGACCATTGGGGGATATGTTTCCTAAACAATCTCCGGAGAAAACGGGGCCGTTTCCAATCTAGAATCCCAAACGCAGCCGGAGAAGTAGACGACCACATAGCTGCCGCCAACCTGAAACAGACGGCCACATAGCTTCCGTCAACCTGAAATAGACGTCAATCGATGTTGACGTCTAGATCCTCTGGCCATACAGTCAACGGCACAGAAGTTGCCATCAATCTGCTCTTACGTCAAGGGATGTTGACATTAAACAAGGATTTCGGGCAGAACAAAAAAAAACATCAAAACAACATACATGCACAGAAATAAATAAATATTATATGCATAAAATTTAAGGGCCTTACACCCTCTCCCCCTAAAAGAAAACTTCGTCCTCGAAGTTAGCACAGAAATACTAACCAAATAAATCGGGATATTGCTTCTACATGGTGTCCTCAAGCTCTCATGTAGCCTCCTCCCATGAGAAATTTCTCCACAATACCTTCACGGATGCAATGGCCTCGTTTCTGAGGTGTTGAACCTTCCGATCTAGGATAGCTATGGTTGCTTCACATAAGACAAGTCTGGCTAAATCTCCACTGGCTCGTGACTGATAACATGTGATGGATCTCCCATGTATCTTCTAAGCATAGACACGTGGAAAATCGGGTGCACACTAGCTAGCCCTGGGGGTAAAAACTAGCGCATACGCCACATGCCCATCCGCTGAGAGTCTCAAACCGGCCAATGAACCTCAGATTCAACTTGCTATTTCTGCCAAACCTGACCACGCCTCATGTAGGCGAAACCTTGAGAAATACATGCTCGCCAACCTCAAACTCTAAGTCTTTCTTCTATTGTTGGCGTAGCTCTTTGCCTCTTGCGCTGCAACCAATATCGCTTGATAAGCTGAATCTTATCCAAAGTCTCCTGCACCAACTCCAGACCAACCAACTATCACCTGTCTTCCCAGCACAAAGGAGTCTACAGGGCCGCCGTACAAAGCCTCGAATGGAGCCATGTCAATGCTTGCATGAAAACTGTTGTTGTAGGCGAACTCCACAAGAGGTAGATGACATTCCCAATCACCCTTCCAATCAAGCACGCATGCTCTCAACATATCCTCAAGCGTCTGGATCGTCCTCTCAGACTGGCCATCTATCTGAGGGTGAAATGCCGAACTAGCTTCAACTGAGAACCCAACGCCTCCTGAAGAGCCTGCCACGCCTCGATGTAAACTGCGGGTCTCTGTCAGAGATAATAGACTTTGACACACCATGCAGTCTCAAATACTGCCAACATACAGCCTCGCCAAGCTCTTTACAGGCTGTTTTCTTCTTCATGGGTAAGAAATAAGCAGTCTTGGAGAAACAGTCTACAATCACCCAAATCGAATCATTGCCCTTAGCTGATCTGGGCAAACCTGTCACAAAATCCATGGTGATTGCTTCCCACTTCCATATAGGTATCTCCATCTTCTACATAAGGCCCGATGGTCTCTGACGCTCGACCTTTACTGTTGACACACCAACACCTGGATACAAATTCTGCCACATCCTTCTTCATTCAGACACCAGAAGGATCTCTTCAAGTCCTGGTACATCTTGGTGTTGCTGGGTGAATGGAGAATCTCAACCTGTGAGCTTCTACAAGTACTCGCTCATGAACATCAACAACATCAGGGACACACACTCGGTGTTGAAATCTGATAACACCGTCCTCATCTCGAACAATGCTTGCTTGCCCACCCATCTCTTGAAGCCTGGGGTCAGCTCTCTGCTACTCGATCACTCGTCTAGAACCAGGATCGAATAGACAATTGAGCCACGAAAGCATGACACAATTGTGGCTCTAACTCGGTCATTGCACATGCCACATCTCTAGCATCTTCCAATCCTACGAAAGTAATGACCTCTTCCTGCTAAGCGCATTTGCCATGACCTTTGCCTTCCCTAGATGGTAATGAAGCTCGAAGTCATAGTCTTAAAGGAACTCTATCACTTCTCTACCGCAGGTTCAACTCCTTCTAAGAGAAAAAATACCTCAAACTCTTGTGGTCAGTAAACACTCAAACTTGACACCATAAAGATAGTGTCTCCAGATTCAGTGCATGAACCACAACTGCTAACTCCAAATCATGGGTCGGAAGTTACGCTCATACTCCTTTAATGGGCGAGAAGCATAGGCAAACTACCTACCATGCAGCATTCACACACATCCAAGGCCTATCTGGGACGCATCAGAATAGATAGCAAAACCCTCTGCACCACTAGGCAAGATCAACATAGGTGCAGATGTAAGCCTCATCTTCAGCAACTGGAAACTGCTCTCGCAATCATCAGACCACACATACTTCACACCTTCCTGGTTAGCTTAGTCAAAGGTATAGCAATAGAAGCAAGCCTTCAATGAATCGCCTGTAATAGCCTGCTAACCCAAGAAAACTCCTAATCTCGGATGGTGTCCTTGAAGTCTTCACTCTAACACCGCCTGAACCTTCGCCGGATCAACAGCAAACTCAGCGCCGAGAGAACATGCCCAAGGAAATAAATCTCGTGCATCTAGAAGTCGCACTTGCTGAACTAGCATACAGCTTGTGCTCTCGAAGAACCTCCAGAACAATCCTCAGATGCTCACGGTGTGTAGCCTCATCAGAAGGAATACACATCGTCTATGAACACCACAACAAAGCTATCCAAATATGGTCTAAAAACCCCTGTTCATAAGATCCATGAATGTTGCAGGGGCATTAGTCAGACCAAATGGAAGCACAAGAAAACTATGTGTCCATAACGGGTCCTGAATGCAGTCTTGGACACATCTTCTCCCTTGATCCTCAACTGATGGTAGCCGGACCATAGATCTACTTGGAAACACAGATGCACTCTATAGTGATCAAACAAATCATCTATACGCGGTAAGGGGTACCTATTCTTCAATGTCCACCTGATTGAGCTTCCTGTAGTCGATGCACAGCCTGAGGGACCATCTTTTCTTCTTCACGAATAGCACAGGTGCCCCTTGGTGACACACTAGGGCGAATGAACCCTTATCGAGCAAATCCTGCAACTGCTTCCTCAGCTCGGCTAACTCCGCAGGTGCCATCTGGTAGGGAGCCTTAAAGATAGGTGAGGTGTCTGGAAGCAACTCTATAGTGAACTCTATCTCCCTTGCTGGTGGCAATCCAGACAAATCATCAGGGAACACGTCTGAAAACTTCTGCACAACCTCGATCTTCTCTAGGGTAGAGACTAATCAGTCTTAGGAACTAAGACCATGCTAGCAAGAAAAAGTCACAACCCTTGTCACCATCCTCATAACCTCATGGCGGAGATCACAAAATCTTCCCGCAAGATTCCTTGGCAACGGATGTGCGAACTCATCCTCTCCAGGAATACGTAAAGTAATCTTCTTCCCTCTGTAATCCACCAAGGCATAGTGCTCCTCAAGCCAATCCAGACCTAGTACAGCATCATAGTCCTTCATCTTGAGCAAGTAGCAGCATCGAACAAGCCTTGCTCCTCAATGCACACAGTTAAGGATGGAATGCACTTCTGGTTGCTACCGTACCTGCTGACATGTGCACAGACAAGGGAACCTCTAACTCCTCTGCCTCAACTCCAGATTCTGCTGCTTAACTGCTTAGCAATTGCTCAGAAATAAATGAGTGTGTATCATCCGTATTAAACAAACTTGATCTGCATACCCATGACTAGAACTGTACCTTTCATGATGTTCTCGGCCTGCTCTGTGTCATCTCGAGGTAGTGCAAACACTCGGGCTTGGGCCTGAGGCCTTCCTGGTCTCCCTGTCACTGGTGCTGCTGTTGCTGCCGCTGCTAGGTCTAGTGCTCCTCTCTGAGTGAACTGTGAAGTCTGGGGCAATCTCTGATCTAGTGCTCGGTGCTGCCACACTTCAGACACTCCCTGCAAGCTTCTAACACTCGGTGGCGTCGTGTGCCCTTCCGCAATGAGGACACATCTTCTTGTCACTGGCCTGAAGCTAGGTGTCTGTGGTACAACCATTGCTGACTCAGAGCTGCTGGACGTTGTGGCGACTGGTACACCACTGCCTTCTTCTTGTCTTGCCTCTGAAAAGGTGGCGCTGACCTCTTTGAGCTGCCCTCTTCTCCTCAATATACTGGTCCATTCACTCTCCTCTCTGCATGCTGCGCTGAGAGCCTCATCTAAAGTACGATGGTCAAAAGCGACCAGTCTGGACCTGAGTGATGGTTTGAGCCCATCACAAACTTCTTGGCCTTCCTTCGCTCATCTACAACAATATGAGGAGCATATTTTGAAAGCTCGGCAAACTAGCCCGTACTCCAGAACCGTCATGGAGCCTTGTGTGAGAGAGGAAACTCTGCTCCATCGTGTCCTGGATGTGCTCGGGGATGAACTTGGCTCGAAATAGCCTCGTGAACTCGGCCCAAGTCACCTCAATAGCACCGTCCTCGTACCTCGTACGTAGCACGAAGGCCCACCAAACATCGGCTCCTCCTGCAAAACACAACTCATAAGAACCATACAACTAAAATCTTAACCTTACACAAGGTATATATACTCTAAGTACCTGTAGCATGAAAGTAGCCAGGCTAACTTTATCTTCCTCTACACACTGATAGCCCAGAAAATCTTTTCACCTCCTCATCCAACTCTCTGCCAAAGGGGCTGACTCTCCCCCTTAAAAGAAGGCAGAGCCATCCTCTTAAACCTCTCATGATGACGGGCCACCATGGCCATGCTCCTGGGGAATTGGAGCTAGAGCCGAGCCTGAGACAACAAGCAACAATATGCAACCATACATTCAACAAAACATACTACTCCTAATTAACAACTCTAACCTATGCCTGCAACTGAGCCTGCAGTGCCGTCTGCGTCTGAGCCTAAGTCTGCATTGCCTGAACCAGGCCTTGCATGAATACGCCATAGTCCACAGGTGGTGGTGGAGGGAGTTACCGTAGGACCCTGGGGTGCTGGGACCTGCTGCTCACCCCTCTATCACACCTCTGCTCGTCCCGAGCCTGGGTACTGCACCTACCACGGCTCGCCATTGCCTGTAAAATAATTAACTCAGTTAGAATCTAAGTTACTTAGTCCTAACCATTTCTTAACTATTTAATCATTATTAAGTATTTTCCACATGTAGGACTAATTTATAAACACTTCGCAATATTGTGTAGATGATGGCTTATTCATGTACAATCTCAACCTGTGCTCTGATACCAATCTCTGTAACGACCTCTTTATACCGATACAATTATACTAACCCCCATCGATATAAAGGGCGCCGGTCATAGTGGGACATGTACCCACACAACACAGTAGGTAGAAATGTACATAAATAACAAAAGAAAGTACAGCGGAAATGAAAGATACTCTTATTCCATCATCATTCACACATTCCACAGTTATATAGTAGCAATGTAAATAACCAATGTCCACAATTATACAGTCCATAACAAAATGTCATTGTCCACATACTAATGAAAGAAAGTGCAGTCTAAACAAGTAGTCTCCACAAGCAGCTACTCCTCTCACTCGGAGTCGCTCCTCACAATGTCCTCCTCAAGCACGGGGACACATGTCTCACTTGTATGTTAAAGGAAGTATGAGTCTTCAAAACGACCCAGCAAGCAACCCATTGGCACATCCTTACACATATCACATTTCTACTCTAATTTTTAACAACAAGAGAAGTTTGGCACATGGCTTATACAAATTAAACAAGTACACATAAATAACCTATAACATGCTTTCTACACATGGTCTTAACCTGGATTCATGGTGCCAATTTCAATTCATATCATTTCATAGTTCTAAACAAATAGATCATGAATTAAGCTCATGGTACTAACAAACCTAGCATGATGTCTAACACTTTTCACATGCTTTTACATCAAATAAACCACATCTTTTACTTGTGTTTTAACATAAATAAAACATATTCACATGATTTCACATCACTTCACATAGTAACATATTACACATCACTTTCACATGAAACATTTGCACATTTACACATGTTTCACACATTTACACATATTTTTCGTGACACCAAGTCCGAACCACCATAAAGAAGACACACATATCAACATAACACATACCGTCACCTAGGCAATATAGTGAAAATCTTGGTAACCGTGCAGAATCGGAAGAAGCCCTCTCTCACCCTAACCAGTGGTACTTGTCCACCTCAGGATTTCATCCTGGTGCCCACAAGATATCACACACACATTGAGCCTTATAGGGACTTTTCTACCATACGGCTCCACAACCTTCAATGGTAGCAGTGTCAATTTCGGCACAGATATTTCACTTAAACACATTCTCTTAATTAATCACATGATTAACATCAATTTATATACACTTTGGTTCATTCACATGCATATACTCAACACATAAATTTTTCTGCTTGATCCTTCTTCTAAGCTTTGGACATTCAGATTTGTAATGTCCTGGCTGATTACACTCATAGCAAGTTGGCTCTTTCTTCTTATCTTTCTTGAAAAATCTTTTTGAGCCAAACTCTTCTTCTTTGCAAGAATTCTCTGCAGTTTTCTTGAAAGCATAGCCTCATCATCACTGTCATCTGATTTTTCCTTTGAATCTTCAGATGAGAAGGAATCTGCAATCTTCAAGGCATTTGAAATTTTCTTTTCGAGGAATTTTCAGAAAACCTTTCCATATTAATTTCATGAGCCATAAGGGATCTATTAATTTATCAATAGATAATTGTGTTAAGTCATGAGCTTCCTCTATGGCTGTAACTTTAGGAGTCAGACATTAGTTAGGATCTTTGTGAGTGAGTGTGAAAAACAAATCATTTCCCCTCATATTTGATGATGACAAGTTGTGATTTTAATGCGTAACCATTGGAACACGTAAAATACATCACCGGAAATTACAATATTCAAAAAGAATGTTTCCAAGCACATTTATCATTGATATTCATGATAATATATTTATCTAATGATTTATGTGGTTATTTTCTCAGGAACAAACATTTCTGCAAAGGTAGTGTCGACACAACCACCCTTGGTGTCGACACAATGGTTCAGAACAAAGGCAGAAATGTGAAGAAAAGTCCATCTCAGGTCGACACGAGTCCAGAGCAGGTCGACACCACCCCATCTCAGGTCGACACCAAATCAGGCAGTGTCGACACTAGATGCCTTCCCAGAAGGCCATTTTGCTGTCTGGGATAGTAGGTCGACACTAGATGCCTTTCCCAGAAGACCAGTTTTGCTGTCTGGGACAGCAGGTCGACACCACTGATCTCAGGTCGACACTAGAGACCTCTTCCAGGGAACTGTTTGGCCAGTCTGGGATAGTGTGTCGACACACCTCAAGGGCAGGTCGACACACTCCGGAATCTCTGTGACTTAAGATTCCTCCTGGACACGTGGCACCCCAGGGAGATGTCAGATCAACATTGGATCATGTGCCCACGTACCCCAAGGGTATCTTTCAGATATTTAGGGTATAAATACCCTCCTTAAGGGCACTCATCCCAAGAGAATCTCAGAAGAGCCTCCAGAAACCTCCAAGCGGCGGCCAGAGAGTCTCTCCTCCCTGTTCTTGCTCTCTCTTGTGCTTCCACCTCAATTCACCCTTCTCCAAGCACAAGATCGAAGTCTGATCAACATGAAGCACTAGCATCAACTTCAAAGGAGCAGTCAAGTAGAAGCCTGCAATTGTGAAGCTCTCAAGGAAGATCCCAAGATCAAAAGTGCAGAGCATCGGCAAGGGACTTCAAGTGATCAAGATTCTTCCATTTCGGCCTCTACAAGGGAGTTTTTCTTGAAGACAAGAATTGTCAACTAGAGTCTAAAGTCTTTCTTGTCTCTTCCTGGCTATTCTAGAAGTTGTGCATAATTGTTGCATCAATCTTCTTGAATTGGCCTTAATAGATCAGATCATTGCTAGAGGATCTGCATCTTGTTGTTTTTGTTCTAGCATATGGTTGTGAGCCTGTGTGCTCAGGTCTTTGAGTCGTCGCACTCAAGTTGGGTTGTTGAGCAGTCTTGCTCAGAGTCTAGAGTAGTCTTGCTCTAGGTAGTGTGTGAGTTGTCTAACTCACTTGTGGAGTTGTCAGGCTCCTGTGTGGGTTGTGTAACCCAGGTTGTTAGTGGATCCTCACTGTGTGTGAGGGGTGGATGTAGGAGTCACATGGTGTGATTTCCGAACCACCTAAAAATCTGTGCATTGGTCTCTTTGTGGTTTGAAATTACTCTTCGATAGATGAATGCATAGGATCGTTTGAATCTACCTAATCAACCTGTTTTCACTCTCCAATTGTTTTAACTCACTCAATATCTTCTCAGATCTGTGAAATTTGCTTTTAATCTAACTCTGATTCAAAGGTTTTTCAAAACTGGTTTAGCTTCCGCATTAGTTGGCCTAGATCTATTCAACCCCCCCCTTCTAGATCTTGTCCACACCTTCTATCGATCCTTCAATTGGTATCAGAGCGGTTTACACTTGATCTGATCTGATTTGAGTAGTTTCTGAGTGTTCTGTGTTGCTTGTTTGCTTGATTGTTTGTTTTGCTGAGTGTTTCCTTCCTTGCACCTTCTGTTTAATTAAATGGATTCCAGAGGATTCATAGCTGAGGGCCATTCCATAAATAGGCCACCATTCTTTAATGGAACGGACTATTCATATTGGAAAAATAGAATGCAAGTATTTCTAAGAGCCCAAAATTATGAAATCTGGAAAGTAGTGGAAGTAGGTCCCTATGAAAACCAGGGAGAAGAAGAAACCTGGACTAGGGAACAGATAAGAAGAGCACATTGAATTATAGTGCCATGAACATGATTCAATGTGCTGTTCACCCCAAAGAGTACTCAAGATCTCTATGTGCAAATCTGCCAAAGAGATGTGGGATAAACTTGAGGTACTCTATGAGGGGACATCTCAAGTTAAAGAAACCAAGGCTAACATACTTGTCTCTGATATGAGTTGTTCATGATGAAATCTAATGAGACAATCTCTGAAATGTTTGCCAGTTTATGATCATAGTCAATGGACTGAAGGCCTTAGGTAAGGACTATACTGATGCTGACTTGGTAAGAAAAATCTTGCGTTCTCTCTCTTCAATATGGCACACTAAGGCCACTGTCATTGAAGATTCTAAAGACTTGTCCAAATTTCTTTGGATGAGTTGATAGGATCCTAATGACATACGAAATTAATCTAAAGAGAAATGAGGAACACATAATCAAAACCAAGCCAGTAGCATTAAAGGCCTCATCTAGTAACAAAGACAAAAATCAAGAGAAAATAAGTTCTGATGAGTCTGAGTCCAATGAGGATGAGCTTGCCCTCATGACCAGGCAATTCAGGAAATTCCTAAATACAGAAAAGGGAAGCTCTCAGGGAAAAGAAATTCCCATCAGGTAAAAGAATATTTCCTCTTCTAATGTTAACTCAAATAGGAATCAGAAATCTGATCTTAATGTCATTGTTACAGGTGCAACAAACCAGGACATATGAAGGGAGAATGTCCTGAGAACAAGAAGGAGAAGCACAAGAAAATTCACAAATTCAAGAAGCCGAAGGCCATGGTAGCCACTTGGTCTGATGAAGACTCAAGTGAAGAAGAAGAAGAAGAAAAATCCTCAAGCTCTGGAAGGAGATATGCTTCATGGCAAACAGTTCGGATGGAAAGGTAAGCACCTCTTTTGAAGATTTTTCTGTTGATGATTGGCAGGATGCTTATGCTGAATTAGTTGAAAATATACTGAAATGAGAAAAGAAAATAAGCATCTCAAAAAAAATTGAAACATTTATCATAACCAATCTTCAAACAAAAGAATTTGTGAACTTGAAAATGAAGTAATAGAATTGAATGAAGAAAAAGAAAATCTTTTAAATGTGATTGATGAACTAAAGCTAGCTTCTCAAAAGGCCACCATGAATTCAAAGACTTATCTGAAAAGCTGGAAAAAGAAAATCAAGATAAACAACAAAAGAGTGAAGACATTAAAACTTTGGAAAACCAGCTAAGACAAAAAGATAAGTCATTGAAACATCACAAATGGCAAAGATAATTTGGAGGCCTTGTTGGGAACAAATATGAAATCAATCTCTCATGGACTAGGATTCAACAAACAAAAACCAAGAAAGATAAATCTGGTGAGAAAAAGGATAAAGCACCTTAATTAATTTGTCAAGGTCCTAGTCTTGAAAACAGTGAAATCAAACAAAAATCAAGCAAAACACCAAAAAATCCAAAAACACAGAACAAAAACAAGGCAACCAGGTCGACACAGTCACCTGACAGGTCGACACCAGTCCACAAGAAGAAGGCTTCTGTGGCTGTTGTGTCGACACCAGTCAAGGACAGGTCGACCTGCTCAACATCCACCAAGAAAACCACAAAATAAAAAATTCAAATAAAAATCTGAAAAATAAAAAAAGTCAAAGGAAGTCATTAATGAAGAACCTTGGACCTCCAAGACAGCATATCAAGCTGATTGCACTAATTCTTGGAGCCAATGGTATCATAACCCAAGTTGGTATCATCCTCAATTTTTCTATCCTAACTTTCTGATGTACCAACAAATCCTTGGATTCTACCTCCTCATCTGAATTCTCATGCTCAAATGAAAACACCCCTCCTACCAAAACAAATACTGGTGTTTTCATCCCAAAGAAAAGAAGAAAGTGAAAAGACTGAGAACACAAAGTAATAAAACAAAAGTCAAAAACAGTCAAATTTGGATGAGAAAAGATTTGTTAACATTGTCCAAACTTTCTGATGGTCCCAACTCTGTTTGGGTACCAAAATCTTCTCTCCACTAATTGATGTTGCAGGAAGGTCGTGCACCAAATCAAATGTGTGGTTCCTTGACAGTGGGTGTTCACGACATATGACTGGAGATAGAGCCAAATTTTCTTTCCTGCTAGAAAAGGAGGGTGGTTCAGTGACATTTGGAGGTAAAATAAAGGAAAGATCATTGGATTTAGAAAGGTTGGTCAAACTTCCTCAAACTCTGTTGATAGTGTTTTTTAGTTGATGGTCTTGATTACAACTTGCTCAGTATCAGCCAACTATGTGACAAAGGTCACAAAGTTGTGTTTGAATCTGATTTTTGCAAAATAATTGATTCATCAACTGATAAAGTCAAAATTTTGGGAAAAGGGAGAACAATGTTTACATGATTGACCTTAATAAAAACTTTTCTGAAAATCTTTGCTTTGTTGCAAATAAAGATGAAATTGCATGGACTGGCACAAAAGACTTGGCCATGCAAGTTTCAGAACCCTGAATAAATTGTTAAGGCTGAATCTGGTTAAGGATCTTCCTGAATCCTTTTCAAATGTTGAAAATCAAGTTTGTGAGATCTGTGCCCAAGGTAAACAAAACAGGAAATCTTTTAAGAATTTCAATGAGGTACTCACATCTAGGCCACTAGAACTACTTCATATGGACCTTTTTGGCCCAACAAGAATTCTAAGTCATAGTGGCAAGAGATATGGGTTGTAATCATTGATGATTTTACTAGATTTACTTGGGTCATTTTCTTGCCCACAAAAGTGATACATGCCTTGAATTCAGGAAATTCTGTACCACTGCCCTAACAAATTATTCATATAAAATCAAAAATATTTTGACTGATCATGGGGGAGAATTGAGAAACCAATCATTTTCTGATTTATGTGCTGAACTTCAAATTTTCCACAAGTTTTCTTCACCAAGAACTCCAGAACAAAATGGAGTTGTGGAAAGAAAGAACATAACTCTTGTGGAAATGGCTAGATCCATGCTCCTTGAGAGTAATTTGCCCAAATCCTTCGGGCTGAAGCTGTAAACACAGCAAATCATATTTCAATAGAGCATTGGTTAGACCAAAATCAAGAAAACCCCTATGAACTACTAAAAATGTGACGGCCCTCATTATACCGGTACGGTTATACCAACCCACGTCGGTATAGCGAGAGTCCTCACAGTGGGACATTTATCCAAACGATACATACAGCTGAGATACACGCGAAATATACACAGAGTAGCGGAAGTAAAAGACAAGTCTCTATTCATTCATCATCCACATTTAACATACATGAAGTTTGCAATTAACAATAAAGAACTAAAAGTTCCATAAGTAAATTGCTGAATTTAAATACATAATGTCCACACTTATACATTTTCATGATACTCTAATACAATGTTCAAATTACATACTATGAAAATGCACAAGTCACAAAGAAACTCCAAAGTCTAATCTCCGCGCTCGGAGTCCGTCTCCACTGTCTCTCCAACGGTGCCACGTCACCAACTACACCTGTACGCCGAAGCAAGGAGTGAGTCCAAAGACTCAGCAAGCAACACTACTCATAACATACACGTATAAGTCATAGGGGTTTCTACATGCACATTCAAAATTTACAACACATGGCATGCTAATCATTTGAAGGTTTCAACCTATCATGAAAGTTTTACAAATGATACATGGATCATGCTTTCAGATTCCTAAGAATAAAACTTTACCTATCACATGCTCTCTATTCAATTACTCATGAAATTTTGTCTTTAAAGGACCAAGACATGAGAGCTACCAACATGAACATTGTGCATATATGAAAGGAAACACAACTAGCATGAGTTTTTACATGTTCTTAAGCATATACATAGACATTTTCACATGCTTTAAGTTGCTGGTTTCACATGATTTAATGGCTGTAAACCTACACATAAGAGCTATCATGTTGCTTAAAACATATCATGTGAACAACCAATCATGTATTTTGTACCCGTGCTCATCAATTATCCCTAACATGGATTCTAGATATTTTGCACATATAAACATGATGATAACAACATAAGATCACTGATTTCACATGGTTTCAGATTTGTCTCACATGGATTTCACTATCATATCCTCACATTAAAATTTCACATTTTCTTTACACAAGTTCCTCTTTCACATGGTTAAACTTTGCACATACACATTCACATTGTTCACTTACACATTTACACATGAACATACACATTACACATTTCACATTACACATTTTAGGTGCCGTGACACATAGTCCAAACCACCAAAGAAGGACATATACACATCACATTACACATAGACGCCATCTAGGCATTTCAATGGCGACTCTTGGACTGCGCAGACCGGGAGAACAAGTCTCCACCCTAACCAGTGGTACTTGTCCACCTCCAGAATTTCCCCTAATGCCCTTAGGGTCACTTACACACTGAACTTTCTCAGGGGGACTTTTCCCTGATACAGCTCCACTGCCCTCTACGGAAGCAGTGTCACATTGGCACAGTTACACATTTACACATTTTACCGATTTTACACATGGTTTTACACATATCACTATTCATCTCATTCACTTTCTCACTCATATGCATTTCTCTGTTTTTCCTGACATGGCACTACAGATTTCAGGAGTTTACACACAGTCAATTTCACCAATCAAGTGGGTTTAAGCATATCTAATCACATTACGATAACATACATAGATTACTATATTTCACATGGAAAATACATAACTTCTTATGTACTGGTCCAAATGACCTGAAATTTTAACCACATGCTATTTCGGGTTCTAGATCATACATTCAATTTTTCAGATTTTTCTGAGCTAATTGGAATTTACAGTAAATAAAACACCTATTTAGCATGCCTCATAATTAAGTTGATATGGACTTATACACAAGTCAAAATTCTAGCAAGCTACTGTCTGAACAAAATTACTATTATATGCATGATTGAGAATACAAAATTACCCTAAATCATACAGCCATAGATCAATCATCACAATCTTTCTTGCATGCCTTTTTATTTACCGAACCGAATTTATTAGCAACTCATGCAAGCATGGACAAATATCAAAAATTAGTATACATACACAGACCCACTAATCCTCATGATCTGACAAAACTGAGGCATTCAGATTAGTCCTAACCACAAGCATGGATTGGCAAGACTATCAACAAATCATGCTTACACATTCATGGGATACAATATTCTAACATTCACCACCACACATCACACTCATCCACACACCACATTGACAGTACACATAGTGTATAGGGTTACCATATATCCTCATCACGGAAACCATACCGAAAATAGTGTATAGGAAGGGCAGAACAGGTCACTGTTCTGTCAGAGGAACTTGGCGGCGGTCTCTGGCCGCTGACTCAGGGTCAGCGGCATGGTCGATGGACGCCAAGCATGATCTCAGCGTCCATTGACCTTGCCGTCAATGCAGGTCTGTGCAGAAACACAGACCCGAGCTCTCAAGTTTGGGTGAATGTGAGGGTCTAGGACTCGAGGGAAAATTCATAAAAATAGTAGAAATGACCTAGACACATACGGGGACATTATGGTTAGGTCACTTGCCTTTTAAAAATTGCTCCAATGGGTCTAGGGTGTTGGTGAAGCCCTCCTTGGGAAGTCCCAAGAAGGTGCAAAAACGCCTCCTAGATCTTCTTCCTCCGGCTCCTGGATGATCTCCACACCAAGGGGATGTCGGGGAAGCCTCCTCCTTTGCTCCAGCTATCCTCTTGTCGTGGAAGATGGCCGGATCTAGCTCCAGGAAGTCTGATCTTTGGGTGCAAAAGGTGTGGGTTCTCAGTTTTTTCTAGGGTTTTCTTTCTCTCTTTTCTCCTCTTGCAAGGGTGAAGAGAGGAGTGGGAAGAGGCAAATCCGGGTTCAGACATAAGGGGAGGCCTCTCTCCCACTCACAAGGTGACATGACAGCTCTCAGAGCCGTTGGGGACAGCCCCCAATGGCTGAGCTTTCTTGTTTCAGAGGTTTCTGGCTCTGCTGCACATGCAGGCCAGAGAAATAGGCGTCCATATCGCTCGACGCCAGGATTAGTGTTGGCGTCCATGTCTGGACGCTGACACCACCTCAACGGCTAGGGGTGACGCCAAGGTGGCCTTCGGCCAGAACTCTAAAATATGTAGAAAACCTATGCATACCATGCATATATACATGCAATATGTATATGGTAGTGTATCCATACTATCACCATTCAATACATGCATTATTTACATCTATATAAACATATGCACACGTAATTATACTAATCAACACGTACGTAAATATGTATATACATACACAAGCACAAATATACACACACAAATACAAATAATGCGACGGAAATTCGAGGGCCTTACACCCTCTCCCCCTTAAAGAAACTTCGTCCTCGAAGTTAGAACGACATACTCAAACAAAAGGGGATACTTCTTCTTCATCGCATCCTCAAGCTCCCACGTCGCCTCCTCACGTGAGAAGTTCCGCCATAGAACTTCACTGACGCAATACTCTTGTTCCGGAGATGCTGAACCTTCCGGTCAAGAATGGCTACTGGTTGTTCGACATACGAAAGATCTGGCTGGATCTCACTGGCTCATGACTAATCACATGAGACGGATCTCGGACATACTTCCTGAGTGAACGCTAGCCAAAGCTGGGGGTAATGCTAGCTCATATGCCACGCTGCCCAAACGTCTGAGAATCTCATATGGGCCAATGAATCTGGGGCTTAGCTTGCTATGCCTGCCAAATTGACACTCCACGAGTAGGCGATATCTTCAAGAAGACATGATCGCCAACCTCGAACTCCAAATCCTTCCTTCTGTTGTCGGCATAACTCTTCTGCCTATCCTGTGCCGCAACAAGCCTTTTCCTGATAAGCTGAATCTTATTCGAAGTTTCCTGAACTAACTCCGGTCCGATCAACTGCCTATCACCAGTCTCCTCCAAACATAAAGGAGATCTGCAGGGCCTACCATACAACGCCTTGAATGGAGCCATACCAATACTAGCATGAAAGCTGTTGTTGTATGCGAAATCCACAAGAGGTAAATGACGCTCCCAATCATCCTTCCAATCCAGAACACACGCTCTCAACATGTCCTCGAGCGTCTGGATAGTCCTCTCGGACTGTCCATCGGTCTGGGGATGAAACCCGAACTGAGCTTAAGCTCCGAACCTAACGCATCCTGAAGACCCTTCCACAATCTCGAAGTAAATCTTGGATCTCGATCCGAAATGATCGACTTCGGCACACCATGCAATCTAATGATACCGCTAACATACAATCTAGCTAAACTCTCTACTGACTACTTTTCTTCATGGGCAAGAAATGAGCAGTCTTCGAGAATCTATCTACAACACCCAAATCGAGTCATTGCCCCTTCTAGATCGAGGCAAACCGATACGAAATCCATAGTGACAGCTTCCCACTTCCATACGGGGAATCCATCCTCTGCATAAGGCCGGATGGTCGCTGCCGCTCGCTTTCACTTGCTGACATACTAGACATCTAGACACAAAATCCGCAACATCCTTCTTCATGCCGGACCACCAAAATGATCTCTTCAGGTCTTGATACATCTTAGTGTTACCCGGATGAATAGAGAATCACGACCTATGAGCCTCCGCTAACACATGCTCACAAACATCTACTACATCAGGGACACAAACACGGTGCTGAAATCTAATCACACCGTCCTCATCACGAGCAATGCCCACCTTACCCACTAACTCTAACAATCTAGGGTCGACTTTCTGCTGCTCAATCACCTCATCCAAGACTGAGGATCTAAGGGATAGCTGAGCTACAAAAGCCTGACACAGCGATGGCTCTAACTCGGTCATAGAGCACGCTGCATCCTCCAACATCTTCCATCCTGCTGGAGCGAAGACCTCTTTCTACTAAGAGCATCCGCTACGACGTCGCCTTTCCAGGATGATACTGAAGGTCGAAGTCATAGTCCTTCAAGAACTCAATCCATCTCCTCTGCCTCAGGTTTAATTCCTTTGGGAGAAAAGATACTTCAAGCTCTTGTGGTCGGTAAACACCTCAAATCTGACACCATAAAGATAGTACCTCCAGATCTTTAGTGCATGAACCACAGCTGCGAGCTCCAAATCATGAGTCGGATAGTTCCTCTCATGCTCTTCAACTGACGAGAAGCATAAGCCACTACCTCTCTCGCTGCATGAGTACACAGCCTAACCAATCTGAGATGCATCCGTATAAATGGTAAAACCTTCTGGACCACTAGGCAATACCAATACCGGAGCAGAAGTAAGCTTAGCCTTCAATAGCTAAAAGCTACGCTCACATGCCTAGACCATACGAACTTCTCACCTTCCTGGTCAGCTTTGTCAAAGTGGCGGCGATGGATGAGAAACCCTCAATGAATCACCGATAATAACCAGCTAACCCAATGAAACTACGAATCTCCGAAGGAGTCTGGGGAATCTCCCAATCCATAACTGCTTGGACCTTTGCTGGATCAACTGCAACACTAGCGCCGGAGATCACATGCCCGAGAAGTGAACCTCGCGCAAACAGAACTCGCACTTGCTGAACTTCGCATATAGCTTGTGCTCATGGAGAACCTCTAAGACTAACCTCAAATGCTGACGGTGCGTGGCCTCATCCGGAGAATAGACCAACACGCCATCAATGAACACAACAACAAAGCTATCTAAATATAGACTAAAACCCGGTTCATGAGATCCATGAACGCTGCAGGGGCGTGGTCAATCCGAAAGGAAGGACCAAGAACTCATAATGTCCATAACGGGATCTAAATGCCGTCTTGGACACATCCTCACTCCTAATCCGCAACTGATGATAACCAGATCGCAAGTCAATCTTAGAAAGACTGATGCATCCTGCAACTGCAAAACAAAGATCATCAATCCGAGGTAAGGGGATACCTATTCTTCACAGTCACTTGGTTCAACTTCCTATAGTCAATACACAACCTAAGTGACCCCGTTTCTTCTTGACGAATATACAGGTGCGCCCAAGGGGAAACACTAGGGCGGATAAATCCCTTATCAAGCAATTCTTGCAATTGCTTCCTCAACTCGGCTAACTCTGCAGGGGCCATCCGATATGGGGCCTTCGAGATAGGAGAGGTGCCTGGAAGAAACTCTATAGTGAACTCTATCCCTATCCGGTGGCAATCCAGACAAGTCATCGGGAAAGACATCTGGAAATCTGCACCACATCGATCTCTGCAAGAGTCAGTGACGAACCAGCATCGGGTACTAGCATAACACTGGCAAGAAATGCGTCACAATCCTTGTTCACCATGGCATCGCCTTCATGGCAGAGATAACTAACTTTCCCGCTAAGTTCTTTGGCAAGGGAGAGAGAGACTCGTCCTCACCAGGAATGCGGAAAACAATTCTCTTCCGACGACAATCCACTAACGCATAGTGCTCCTCTAGCCAATCCAGACCAAGAATAGCATCATAGTCCTTCATCTTTAGCAAGAAGAAACACCCATCTAGGATTCTATCCTCAATGCACACAGGTAACGACGGAATGCACTTCCTAGTTGATACGTACCCGCAGGGGTGTGCACAGACAAAGGGACCTCTAACTCCTCAGACTCTACGCCTGACTTAGGGCTAACTGCCTAGCGAACCGCTCGGAAATGAACGAGTGAGTAGCACCCGTATCAACACAAACCCGAGCGTGCACACCTAAAAGCAAAACTGTACCTTCGGTGACATGCTCCGCCTACTCGGCGTCCTCACGTGCCAAAGCTGGGGCTCGAGGCCTTCCTGGTCTTCCTGTAGCTGGCGCGGCTGCCGCTACTGCTGGTGCTGGCGCTCCGCGCTGAGCTCCTTGCTGAAGTCTTGGGCAATCTTTGATCTTGTGGTCGCTGCTCCCACACTTCAAGCATCTACCCGCTACCAACCAACACTCGGAACCACTGTGTGTCTTCCACAATGGGGACTCTTCTTCACACTGGGGGAACGTACAGAAGGTACCTGAGAGTTGCTGACTGCCATGGTTTCTGCGGTGTTGGTGCACCATTTTCTTCTTATCCTACCGCTGGAATGACGCTGCCGGCCTCTTCTGCGAAGCCTTCTTTTCCTCCAGATATTGCTCCATTTCTCCCTCCTGCCTGCAGGCAGCACTGAGGGCCTCGTCCAGCGTGCGGTGGTCAAACGCCACGAGTCTCATCCGTAGTGATGGCTTGAGTCCCATCACAAACTTCTTGGTCTTCCTGCGCTCATCCTCTACGATATACGGTGCATACTTAGAAAGTTCAGAAAACCTTGCCTCGTATTCCAGCACGGTCATGGAGCCTTGCGTCAGGGAGAGAAATTCCTGCTCCATTTTGTCCTGGATATGCTCTGGGACGAACTTGGGTCGAAGAGTCTCACGAACGCGTCCCACGTCACATCTACTGCTCCGTCCTCAAAGCGTGTACGTAGTAGGAGGACCACCATAATCCGCTCTCCTCCTGTAGCATGTAGGTGGCTAATGTCACCTTATCCTCATCAGGGCACCTGATGGCTCGAGAAGATTTTCTCCGTCTCCCTCAACCAGCTTTCTGCCATTAATGGGGTCAATCTCCCCTTAAAAGAGGGTGGGGTCATCCTCTTGAATCGCTCCATGA